>OX422217.1:431678671-431738671 GCA_949130495.1 Sambucus nigra | reverse complement strand
ATGCGAACCCGGTACTTTGGGAAGACACGAGAGTTCATTATCCAAAGGCGTGAATTTGTCCCGCCGAAGGAGCCGATCTCATTGGCACAATGGCAAAAGTTCGTTGACAATGAGACGGAGGAGAGACAATTGGCATCTCGCCAATCAGGGAGGGAAAGCCGAGCAAAAAATACGGGCGTGCACTACTCCGGCCGGACGTATTACGCCGAGGTGGAACATAGGATGATGGTAAGATATAATTTTTCTATAACTACAGAAATATATTATTCTGCATTATTTTACTTTGTACGGTCGATACTAATTTTTCTTTATTTTATTTTAGGGGAAAAGGAGTGGCCCTGGGGTAGGCCACATAGGCTCGATACTTATGTGGCTCTTCGGACAAAGAAAGGGAAGGACAATGAGGTGTCCCCGAGCGTCATGGCCATGATTGTAAGTAATCCGACAGTTTACTTTTTGTTAATTACGTTATAACTTTTTAATTTACTTATTTTACTAATCATGTGCTTTTTGTCGTTTCAGGCAAAGCTTAATGAAGTGCATGAGTCGCAGTCTGATGCTGACAAGGCATCTTTGTCCACAGACGTACTCAGCCAAGTGCTTGGCTCTGATAGCAAGGGGAGGACAAGGGGGGTGAGCTCGTGGTAGGCCAAATCTAGGATCATCGGATTGGAGATGAGCGACACCGGATTGGCTCGAACGATGGACTCGCATGACGCGAATCTGTCCCATTTGGAGGCGAATATCCAAGATATGTGATCATTCATGAAACGTTCATTGGGCAGAGGAAAATGCAAGGCGAAAGGGAAGGAGAAGGTGCGTGAGGAAGAGGTGTAGGATGACGAGGATGTGGATCTCGCTGCTTCATCGTCGACACGTGCGGACTTTAATGATCCACTTCCTTATTTGGTTCCCTTTGACCGACCGATGATGACACTTGATTGGCCGAGCGTGTTTATACTGGACATATTTGATGGCCAGCGGATAGGGTGGGGGTTGAGGGACCCGAATATCATCCAGTGTGGACCAGTTCATGGACGTGAGCTTCAAGACATCGAGTCCAAGGTGCTCGTCACGTATGTGATACCCGGGAAGGAGAACTCCCCGTTGTGGTTGCGTGAGCAATGAGGCATGATGTATATCAGTGGGTGTGTCAATTCGTATATCATATGGCCTAATCACCTCCTCGGATTTAACCTTACCCAAGACATGTAGTGACATTATTTGAATTGAATTGTATAGTTTTTAAGTTGGTACATTTGAATTGTTTTTAAGTTGGTACATTTGAATTATATTTGGATTATATCGTGATGCATATTGTCTCTATTTTGAATGTATATTTGCACTATCACTATTTTATTTGGATATATAATGTTTCTACAGGTACTACGTTGCTATAATAAGTACATATATACTGCTGGACAGGCCCAACATATTTTTTTTCAATTCTGCCCAAAATTGTCATGGTCATTGACTGTGATAAGTCCGTGACAAAGAAACTTGTCACGGATTTGTCATGGTCAATGATCATGACAATTTTTTTAAAGAATGTCACGGGCTTGTCATGGTTATAAATCGTGACAAAACTTGTTAGGGACCGTGACATAACCATGACAATTCTAATGAGCTTATCACGGTCTATGATCGTGACAAAAAAAATTGTCTCAAACAGAATTGTCACGGTCATTGACCTTGACAGGTTGAACTTTTCAAGGTTAATGATCGTGACAATTCGACAAATTTGATGTAGTGAAAAGAGTAAGAACCTCGACTTCTTTCGGTGAATTTTCTAACATATAACCTCAATCGTACAAAAAAGCAACATCCTTACCCGATGCTTCTAATTGGAAAGAAGAAATTAATAGTGAAATTGAATCCATGTTACAAAATCACACATGGGAACTAGTGTATCTTCCACTAGGTTTAAAACCGTTAGGTTATAAATGGATCTTCAAAAAGAAGTTGAAGGCCGATGGATCAATTGATAAATATAAAGCTAGACTTGTAGCTAAAGGGTATAGGAAAAAGGAAGGGTTGGATTACTTCGACACATACTCACCGGTAACAAGAATTACGTCCATTCGGATGTTAATAGAAATAACTTCTATTAATGAACTTGAACTGCATCAAATGGATGTAAAAAATGCATTCTTAAACGGTGAACTTGATAAAAAAATTTATGTGGAGCAACCAGAAGGGTTCAAGGCTCCTGGACAAGAAGGAAAAGTATGTAAACTTGTTAAATCACTTTACGGATTAAAACAAGCACCCAAGCAATGACATGAAAAATTTGATAATTCAATGTTGTCAAACGATTTCAAAATTAGTGAGTGCGATAAATGTGTTTATTTTAAATACATTGAAAATGGATATGTCATTGTTTTCCTCTATGTTGATGATATGCTTATCATGGGTAGTAACCTTGAAAATGTCAAAACTACAAAACAAATGTTGAGTAGTCGATTCGACATGAAAGATATGGGCATCGCCGATATTATATTAGGAATCAAAATTTCTAAAACATCGGATGGACTTATATTACCTCAATTTCATTACATAGAGAAAGTACTTGAAAAATTCAAAAAATATGATATCAGTCCTACCAAGGCACCTGTAGATGTAAATTTACATCTAGCGAGAAATAATGGTGAAAGCATATCTTAACTAGAGTACTCTCGTAATATCAGCAGTTTAATATATATCATGAACTGTACACGACCGGGCATATCATATTCAATAAGTAAGCTAAGTCTGTTTATGAGTAATCCAGGGAGAGATCACTAGAAGGCAATATTAAGAGTTTTGGGTTATTTAAAATACACTCAAAACTATGGACTACACTACTCAAAATATCCAGATATTCTTGAAGGACATTCTGATGCGAATTGGATATCTGATACAAAAGACTCTAAGTCTACGTGTGGGTATGTATTTACCCTTGGAGGTGCAGTTGTACTTTGGAAATCCTCAAAACAAATGTGCATTGCTAGATCGACAATGGAATTCGAATTCATTGCACTAGATAAAGCTGGAGAACAAGTTGAATGGATTAGAAATTTCTTAGAAGATGTTCCAAATTGGTCGAAACCTGTGCCCACAATATGTATACATTGTGATAGTCAATCGAAAATTGGAAGGGCACAGAATCACATGTATAACAGAAAGTCGCGACATATTTGTCGTCGACACAATACAGTTAGACAAATTCTCTCAAACGGAATTATCTCAATTGACTATGTAAAGTCAAAAGATAATATAACGGATCCACTAACTAAAGGTTTAAACCGAGAGAAAGTTGAAAGATCATCAAGAGGAATGGGTCTAAAGCCTATAATTAAATAAGTATCAATATAGTGGCAACCCAACCTAGCTTACTGGAGATCCAAAGATCTAGGTTCAATGGGCAAAACGAACTATATTGTATTCAGTAATCACTGGAGCATATTTAATCCTATCCATTCCAAAGATGAGACATTGCACATCTACCGCGAAATTAGGATAATTAGTTATGCTTTTAATGACATCCATATCTTAGTATGCTAAGTGGGGTATATATGATACTCTTTATGGAAGTCACCTACGTGAGTAAGAAGGGGGCCACTTCTATGAGAATAATGAAAGGCATATTCTCTAAAATACTCGCTGAACTAAGTAGAGTTCATGGACAAAATGAACTCAAATGTGAGAATCAACTGTGTTGAAGAATTATTGTGTGAATACTGTTGCCTGGGTTTACAAAAATGGTTGACGGTTAAAGGACGTAAAGTCTACTGGTTAACTAAGTAAATCCGATAGTATATCACTATGGAAAGTTCAAGGCCACTAGGCTACTTCTCTCGATGCAATAAATTTTTTGTTTTACTCAACATGTGTCTGCATCTGCATCAGCAGCTGTTTTGTTTCTATTTATAGCGATATATCATTCATGTGGGGGATTGTTGGAAAATTGGACTTAAAAGTTAGACTTAAAAGCTGTCCAGATTTTTTGGATAGAATTTGGAGCAACTTTGAGCTCAAATTTAGGTGGGACCCACACTACGATAATTATGGGACCATATACGAACGCGTTCTCCTTCGCAAGGAGATTAACGTGGTATATTCACATGTCCAATTTCGTTAAGTTATGAATGATATATTTGTGCCCAAAGTGACTCATAAAGCAATGAACGTTAATGAATTCGGTATGTTTTAACTTTTGTCCCACATTGGAAGAGTATTATTGAAGAGTTAATAACACTCCAAGTATGGACTAAGGCTTGGATGCCTTTGGGGTATCCCAACTCATTGAAGGAGAGATGACCTACACTATGCATGTGTTTGGCTTGGGCTAAAGCCCATACGCGTGCGCCGTCCGTCCGGTCGACTGGCTCGGTTTGGGCTCGGCCTTGGGCTTATAAAAAATCTATTTCCTTTTGGTCCGAGTTTAATTAATTTTCTGGGCTTTTATTAATTAATTACAAAATTAATTAATTATTAATTAATTGTTTGTCAGTTAATTGCTAAAGGTCAATAGTTATCGAAATTTAACTGTTTGGACAGTTAATTTCGGTTTTGACTGTTCCCAACAGTCAACACCTTTGCTATAAATAAAACATTTCCCCTACAGTTTTAGACTAATGAAAAACTACCCTCCAGTAATTTCGAAAATGCTTTTGCCTTATTTTCTTAATCCAGAAAATTTGTCTCCTGATTTTTGCATTGCATATTCATGATCTGATTGAGTATAACACAGATTTGTGTTCGTTGAAATTAATAATTGTCGTGCTACATAATTAATTTAGAAAATTCGTTCTGTCTTGGGGGACAATATTCATCAACCTCGGAGCACATTGGAGGGAATAAATTGTCTTAAGGACACTGTGTAATTTCACACGGCTCGAATTCTTTCCATTTCTATTATTTTCCTGCAAATTCAAGTAAGTTCTTTTATTTTCTGTAATTTCATTCTATTTCTGTAATAATAATATTATTTGTAATTCTGTACTTTTATATAAATTAAATAGTAGACATAACAGTATTACGAGACATACCAAGACTCAATGATATATATTTGATTTATATCAGCACACGCAGTTTAAAAATAATGGAGATTACGTGATATGAGTGACTTTCTGAGATTTAATGCATTATGATGGATTAATTAAACTTCAACTTAATTAATTTAATTACATAATGATTTAAAAAAAATCATATAAAGTCCAGCCCACAGTATCTGATGTTGAGAACCATTTTGATTACACACGATGGCTACAAAAAATATATGCAGCATATTGTGTCACCTTAATATTACATTTACAAAATTATCACAACTATAAACATCTTGCTAGTGTTTGGATAAATTCAAAGCCAAAACAACTAACAATTAGTTTGAACACCTTGATACCCATAAGCTTTTAGGCAAGGTCCATTAACAAGAACACTGCAAAACCTCCTCCGGAATTAATAAAAGAATAAATATAATTATAGCAATAAGCAGAAAGAAAGATGAAGTGACTTGTGTTTTTAACAAATAATATGAAATCAGTGGAATTCTACCCAATACTCTCTTTATAAAACATTCAAAGATCCAAGCTAATAAGGAAGCTGTGTAGTCCAAACGGGCAACTGGGTCAGCTTAATTATGAGAACTCACACTGGATCGAGTTTGTTTATAAATGGGAGATAAAGGATGTGAAGAAGAAGAAGAAGAAGATGGTATAGCTTTTAAAATAATCTTGGTTTTAATGCAACGAAGTCGAAGTAAGGTTGTGGATGAGAGTTGAGAATCATTGTATTTCTCAACTCTTTGGGTGTTGATCACAGGAAAAACTTGCTAGAGGCTAATTATGTCTCTATTAAGTGACTGTTGAGGAGGAAAGTAGAAATCGGTTGGGAATAAGTTGTATTGAATTCCAGCCATTGAACCTCAAACTATTTGAGAGAGAGATTGCAATACTTTGAAAGATTTAATTTCTTTCTTGTAGTGTGGTGTATTAAAGTTTATTTGGTGTCCACATATTTATATACATACCAGCAGTTGGTTGCGAGTTGACTAGTTGACGTAAATAAAGATAAACAACAAATGATTGATATTTATTTGTTTTAGTTTTGGTTACTTCTCTGCGACCAAAATTTCAAAGTCTGCATATTTAAAAATTATCCTTTGACCATGTTGGCAACTTTTTAGAATAAACACGCTGTATCCGTGCTCCTTCATCTATTTTTATATTAGACCAGGATGTGAGGGGACTTCCTAACAACTTCATGTCCTCACTTTTACACTTGAATCTTTCGTTTTTACACTAAAATTATACAATGTCTTGTTTTGCATTGGTTTTATAAAATTTGAAAAAGATCAATAATACACCAATACATGTAATATATATATATATATATATATATATATATATATATATATATATATATATATATATATATATATATATATATATATATATTAATAATGCTCTTGTGCATATCAGTTCGCATTTTAAGAGTGCGGACGGGACATTTGTCACCTCACGTTGCCCTAGAAATTATTAGCTAAATTATAGGCACTTTTTCTTTTTTTTGGGCTCACCGCCAGGTGACACATGTCCGGTCCGCATTTTAACCTGGCGGTGAGCGCAGAAAAGAGAGAGTGTCCTTTAATTTTGCCAATAATTTCTAGGCTTACCGCCAGATGATACATGTCCAGTCCGCACTCTTAAAATGTGGACTGGTATACAGAAGAGGATTATATATATATATATATATATATATATATATATATATATATATATATATATATATATATATAAAATGTCCAAATATAAAACTTATTTCATAGATCTCAACGAATATTATTTCAATCATATAATTTTAATAACAATCGTATATGTAAAATGAATGATAAATCATTTTAGAGTTTTAGATGAGAGACAAAGATGATGTGACTGTGTAATCAAGTTATATTTTACATCTTAATTTTTTACTTTGCTAGAGTAGTGATCAGGTATTACACTAATGTTGGAGCATCTTTTTCTTACACATTGTGTAAATTTTACATTAAACCCAATTTTCATTTTTTTTTAAATTGAGCGTGTTTTTGAACCTTAATTAAAAAAATCATAAACATTACAAAAAAGAATGGAAATCAAATCAAATTCATACACATATGATATTTATATAAAAAATAATTATTTAAAAATATTGTTTTATAAAAATATTACACTATCATATAAACCATTATTTTTTTATATTTTTTTATATAAGAAACTATATAAATGTTTATTATTAAAGATGTAAATGAATTAAAACAATTTTCAACTTTTTTTTAAATGTACATGTTTTTTTTTAAAATTGTGCCGAATTTTGAAAAAATATATTCTAGCTGTTTTTTAACAAATAAACTTTAGGTGTTTTTTTAACAAAGATTGCATATTGCCAAAGAAGGATTCGGAGAAGCCGCAAGCTATAGCCAAAGTCTTTGCCCTCAATGCCAAGAAGACTGAGGATGTCATCGCAGATACCATTACTTTTGATGCTAGAAATAGCTATACACTTTTTATTCTGGGGACACACACTCCTTTTTACCCACCAGTTTTTCTTGGAAGTTTAAGAAAAGGCCATAAGACTCAATCCCTTCGTTAGTGATTCATACTCCAATAGGAATTTCATCGCAAGCCACAACCTTCTACCGGGAATATACCACAAAGATAGGAGAGCAATGTTTCGGAGTTCATTTAATTCCCTTAGAAATAGAAGACTTCTGTGACACCCCGCCTAATTAAATACCGGGTGATCAGTCCTTTATTAAATTAAAATCAAGGTGACGGTTGGTTCATTCTTAGCATCGCTGTCGTAAAAATAACTTTACCAATTTAACACCCTAAATAATTAAGCTAAATGCCAAAACCATTTTAGACATTACTTTCCAAATTTTATTTATATAAACCAACATTTAAACAGGACATCATTCATAGATGAAGAATCACAAAACAACTATCCTGGAATATATAAATCCAATATAGAAATGACACGACATTATTTTATTTAACTGATATAACTAACATTATTGATCGTTAAATTGATCGTTAACTAACATTATTGATCGTTAAATTGATCGTTAACTAACATTATTAATCGTTATATTAGTTAAATAAAATAATGTCGTGTCATTTCTTTTTTATTTATGAACAGTGCTTGTCAAGTATATGTTTTCTAAATTGAGAGAGTACCAAATCAAACGATTAAAATTTATTTGTTCTCCTAAATGTCTTCACAATAAATAATTATTTGAATTAGACTCTCAATATAAGTGTCTTTAATACTTAGATAGGACCTTGAAATGTCATTTAGGGAAATTGTTACAAAGTTAATTTTTTTTCAAAAAATCAATAATTAATTTTATTTAATTGTTAGAAGTGCATCAAACTAAACCTTGCGAATAATTGTTTGAAAGTAAATCAATGGAGGTTTTTCATGGAATTATAGTGAATAATAAATTTTTGTCAGGGGATTAACAGGATGCTGAATACAATAACATCATTTGAAATGACGCGACGACACGATTGCACATGCGTTTTGACAACTTTCATACACAACACAAAATATACTTAACATGATAATTTGCAATTTTTATTATGAGTATGTCTACACTAAATTTAACATTTTGTTACTATTTAAAAATAAACTCCTTATATTTTTTGGTTAAAGGTATTTTATTTTATTTTTTCAGTTACTTTACTCACAAATGGAAAAAAATTACTGGCATCAGAATTACCACTTTACTATGGTGCACTCTCCGTGTGTCATAAAAAATATAATATATAAAAAATATCTATAAAATGGACAATAATTCTGAAAAGGTGGATGTTGGTAAATTTTTTGGTTTCCCCTAAAGCTTTCTCAAAACCAAAGTAAAAAATACTCTTTCATTAAAAACTAACTCAACTATCCTTTCACCACCTCACACTCCCAAAGCAACAAAAAAACTTCTGGAATTTACCAAATGTCACACCAAAACAAACCAAATAAATTTTTTTCACCATATTTCATAAATTCACGATTTAAAATTCAATATCAAATATTTCTAAGACTATACTATTCTAAATCAATATCAACATCACCACTGTTTAAGGGTACAACTGACAAAGAAACTTTGTTTTTACATGCAACTGGCACACTTCCAAACGCCACCTACCTACCCACTAAAACTACATTTTTTAAACTACTACACGCTATAGCAATAAGCAAACGACTATGAACTGAATAAAAAATGCTGCTCCACTTCATAGTCATCAACTAAATCTGACATCAACTTAAAACAATCAATATCAGATCCGAAATAAAATGGGAGAGTTCAGAACTAAATAAAAGTTTCTAAACATGAGATCTATAGGGTAGAAAAGACAATGCATTTGACGCTAAGGACACACATTTCATCCATCTGAGTTCGTCTAGTTTTTAACTATTAATAGCTTTGTATTTTATTACGAGCCATATACCAAATAGTCCCTCGAACATTTTTTTAATACACAGTTAGTCCAAAGTTTTTTATTGTTTCAAAAAATCCCTCAATGTACCGCTAGCGCGAACTATAAAAATAAGAGGATGTTGGTTAAATGAATGTTTTGGGGTTTTTTTGAAACAAAATAAAAAAATTGAAATAAATGTATATTAAAAAATGTTCGAGAATCTTTTTTATATTTGAACCTTTTATTATTTCGTCACAATAGTAACATAAAAGTGACACCCTGTTAAATAGATCTCGTACTGTAATCCATTTGTTTCAACTATAAAATCTTCCACAACTCATACTTAGGTGGTTCCAATGGGATGATCCATTGCCTTATTAAATCTGCAAGGAAATAAAATAAATTATCTACAATAAGCAAACCCCATAATCTACAACAACAAAGAATGTGAATACTATCAATGCCTACTCCAAAATAGTTAAATGGAATTCAAAGATCACCGGATACACTTGGGAAGTTGGGATCTTCAATGTACAACAGAGGGAAAAACGCTAACAGAAAATACCTGTTCATGAACATACTCCATTTTTGGTAATACCAGAGTTAAAACCAACTTGAAAACGCTGAGACCCATAAGATTAGAGTGATACCCACAAGTTTAAAGTGGGTCTTCACCGTACACGTCCTCAACACCACCACCAACGGTGGCGTTATCCTCACCGTGCATGTCCTCAACACCACCACCGACGGTGGATTTATCGTCCTCCGAAGGCGCGTCATCTCTCATCTCTTTTAAAGTTTTCTCCATCAAAACTGTAGCATTTCGTTCCCCTGGTCGACCATTGGAACTCAATGGCTCCACGAATACAGGAGTTGGGTTGGGACTTTTCTTTATGACTGACTCAAACATCTAGAAACCCCAGATAATTGGTTGTTCTATAAAACCCCAATTCAATATTGTGAAATGGGGCGGGGTAAAATGTGAGAGTTTGTGGCACCGAATAAAATGTTAGAGAGAGAGAGAGAGAGAGAGAGAGAGAGAGAGAGAGAGAGAGAGAATGAAATGACCTAACCCCATGAAGCATCTCCGAAATGAAGAGGTTCAAAATGAATCTGAAATTTCTTGAGCCTTGTGCTGTGTATAGCCTTTCAATCTGGATTTCTGACCGACAGTCTAATAAGATGTATTTTTCTCTCATCGGAGTGGACAACACTCTAACGTGTTGTACACCCATTTTTAAAAAAAAACCTCAAAGGTTCGCAGCATTTTACTGACACAACTCTCTTATTTAATATGAGCCGTGAGTTCGGTTGGACAACCATAAGATACATGCCCCAAAGATTAAATCACGGCCGTGAGTTAGCTTGTATAAATAGATACAAAACATGTTTATATAGGTTTTGTGTATAAATTTATATGACGTGGCAATAATAAAGGAGGAGGGAAAAAGTTGTATGACGTGACTATATGATGTGGCAAAACTTGTATGATGTGGCAAAACACCCTCCTGCTTTATATATATATATATATATATATATATATATATATATATATATATATATATATATATATATATATATATATATATATATATATATCATTATAGGTATACACGTAATCCATAATATATCATATACGTAGTATATATCTCTAAAATATCCTGCGTATGATCAATTTATCATTATACTTCTCGTTGTATATTCTTGAGTATTTCCCACTACTCTAAGGGTCCTAATTACCGCTTAAATTATTTCAATAGTTATAACATTTCTCTATCTCTCTGTGACCCATTCTAATTCTCGTGAGTTCATTAAATATCAAAGTATGCCCATTAATTCCTACCGTATGCTCAATTGGTAAAACCTCAACCCTACCGTATGCTTACTAAAATTACTATCTCCCTCATTAACTTTTAATAATATCCCAAAAGACTTCCCATAATTTATTTGTGGATTTAGGTCATAAGATAACAAAATTGGTCAAATCTGGGCAGCTAAATCGATTCTGTGAAGAGGTCGAATCGATTCTCTCTCAGCTGAATCGATTCAAAATGATACAAGTCATCTTCTTTGTTTAATTGTTACGAATTTCACCATTTCATGATAATATTCAATCCTACACAAACATGGATAGTACGTATACTCACAATTTTGCAAGATAAACACTTGCCTCGAGTTTGTAGGTTTGATTTGTGCACAAAAATGGTGTGTATTTGTCTTCCTCTCCTCCAGATCTAAACTCTAATTGTGGTGGTGGTGCAAAAGTGGTGTGAGGAACCTTGGAAACCTTCACCTTAATCCTCTAATGGCCTCTCTCAGTTTTTCTAACTTCTAACCCTAGAACCCTTAACCCACATGCTAATATAACCCTATTAAATTTGTTGGTCCCTATAAGAGGGTAGTTAAGATTAGATAGAGGCATAAACCCTTTTGAGTACGGTATTGAAAAGTTTAACCAAGAACACCCCTGATTAAATTCGAGACACGCGATTACAACCCAGTGAAGGTAAACTCAGTTCGAACTCACAAATCTCCCGTGTATAGCTTAGAAGATAATAATGAACTCAAAAGTAAATCCTTTAGAGGGAGAGAGCGGCAAGCACCCTAGATACACTTTGACAGACAGACAAACACACCAACCCTTAAAGGTCTTCAGTCAAATATTAAAATCTTCGTAGTAAATGATAATGGTGGGTGAGTAAGAGCTCTGGTTTTGCAATAAATTCTTTTGGTGATAATCTCTCTCTGGCCAATAATGTCTAGGAAGATCCCCCTCTCTCGAAAGTGGTTGAGGCCAATAGATATCCCCCGCACCAATCCCGAGATGCCTCAGTCCTTTACAACTTTGAAAGACGTCCCTCACACTTTATGTCACAAACATTAAATGTCTGATGGACTAGTCGGCTCCACGTTATAAGCATTAAATTCCAAGACATGCCTTTTGCCTAACCACTGTGCGTCAGGGGGCTATCATCACAGAGGTGGCTCACCAACTTTCTGACAGCCCCAAATACCACGGTGATTTACTCAAGTGCAGATTTGACATTGCTTAGCTGGACAATAACATCACATAAAGTAGATGTGACATTAAGTAGAGGGTTATTTTCCTGATCGACGAAGTACTATGCTATCTCTCTTAGTTCCATCTAGCCTTCCCTAGACTCTAACTGTTTTTTCATCTCGCCTTTCCAATCTGAATCTCCCTCCATGGGTAGGATTGACTGTGACACCGATGGGGCTGTTCTTCGTTGGATCATCACAGTAGTTGTATCGGTCTTCATAATCAGCTTCTTCACAATGGTGGCATAGGCGTCAGCATGTCGGTTCATTATTCCTAGATGTCTTTTTTATCTTGACCTGATGGAACTAGTTAATCAGTCGTTGAATGATCATTCTATAGGGCATTAAACTGAGGTGCTTCAACCCATACTCCCCGTTCACTTGTTGAATTACCAAGTTTGAATCACCTTTGATACATAGTAAACGGATGACCCTTCAAAGGGTCTCTAATAGCCCAGGTACTAACGCCTTATACTCTTCTTCGTTGTTGGAGCAAGGGAAATTCAATTTATTGGAAATGTAAAATTCCTCCTTTCCTTTAAAGAAAATGACCCCTGCCCCTCCTTTCTTTTTTGCCGAAGAGCCATCGAACTGCATTGTTCATTCTTTTAGGTCAGCCTCCAGAAAATTTTCCTACAAGTTGTCTCCCAGGATGTTCTCTCGGGGTGGCTTAAATACCCTAGATGGGAAGATATCCAACAACTTTTCACCTCCATCCATTAGTGCCCTCACGAAGATTACCCCATTAATTCTTATCGTTACGTACAGGGGCCTGTTGTGTGGGAATCTCACGGCCCTGTCAGCATCACTAAAAGTTACTTCGAACAAGAAATTTCTCACCAGTCTAGCCATGGGACCTTTCCATCTTAACGAGGGTACTACGTTCTTCTTTGCGATATCCAAAATTTCCTACGTCATCTCCAAACGACTTTCCCTCGGTATCCCCACTTGTTTATAAAATCACGAGAACTTGGGTGATCACGAAATAGCTTGGTATTCTAAGCCTTGGTCCACCTCCTCCCCTTGTAGGTTATATACCTCCTCCGCATCCCTCGCGCTTCCCTTATTGTAACAAATGACCACATTGTCCATGCCTATTGTGCAATCTTCTAAGGCGTCTTCAAAGTCCTCCCATTGGAACTCAATTTTAGTCGTCTCCCATTTTTCCTCCTCATCATAGGCAATCACAAAGTTCATCCTGTGCGGTCGTAGGGGGTTAACATTCACGTTGTTCTCTTGAGGGATATGCAAAGTCCCTGTCTTCATGTGCTTAATGATAATCTTTCTGAGCGTGAAACAAGCCTCCATTGGATGACCCACCTTTAGATTGATCTGATAATACTTAGTATCCTCTCTCGTTATTGCATCTGGTTCCACAGAAGGGATTCCCTTTGGTTCCTACACCGTTCCTCCTTCAACCATGGTATTGTAACAGCTAACAGCCTCTTCAGCTGTGCAAGTTAGCAGTGGTGGGTCTTCACTATCTTTCCCAAAAAGTTTCTCTTGTTATCCTTCTTTGGTTGTTTGCTTCCTTTTCCTCCATCGATGTACCCTACCCGTGGGACTGGCCGTGTGCTACAGCGGGTGGCCCAAACTGCCTGAACACTAGTGTTATCAAAACAGGGTTCAATCGGACTACCAATGATATATTCCTTGTTGCTTTTAGAAATGTTGCGTAAGTCCCCTCGTGAGTTTCATTTATCAAGTGACAGATATACTCTGGGAGAAAACCCTCGGCACAGAGTTGTAATAGTTTGGACTCTTTATCTTCTTCCCTTACGTCGAGGGACCTCTCCCTTAACCTTCGAACATAAGCCACCACATCTTCTACCGGGAGTTACTTCTCCCTACCCCCACTGTGTTAATGTGAACTCATCTTCTGCCAAAAAGAACTTCTGGACAAATAGAACATGCATATCTTCCCGCGTTGAAACACTTTTTGGCACCAAATAAGAGTACCACGTATAAGCTTTATCGATTAATGACTTTGATAAATCCTTCAGCCTGAGCTTCTTGTTGTTGCAGTGAGACCCTAGATGTTCGATGAAACGTTTGATGTGATCCTTCGAGTTCCCCCCTTCCCAGTGTATTTCTCAAAGATGGGAGGGATATAGTCCTTCGGGTAAGGATCATGGTTGTATTCTTGGGGATAAGGCATGCGAAAATCATCACACACTGAAGCTACCTCGCTGGCCGACTGCGAGGAATCTTCTATCATCTTCAACATCTCTTTTTGCATTTTTTTTCCTCATTTCTTCTAACGCAGATGCCGGCATCTTCTCAACCGTGGGGGAGTGACCACTAATGGAGCGCTGGTTGCGTTTTGAGGGACCACTGATGGAACACTAGTTACGCCCATTGCGCTCGTCATTGAGGCAGGAGTAGGTGATATGACTATGGGTCAAGTCCCCGTGGGAACAACCAGAGTAGGTTCATCGGAGCTACTGGGACCACTCCAGGTGTCATAAAAATGCTGGGATATGTTCCCCCTCCTAAGACCATAGCAGCCTCAGGTGTATGCAAAAACTCAAGAAACTTGCCCATGAGGAGGGTTAAATGCGTTGGTCCTAAGACAACACTAGTAGAGGCTTGGGGTGACCGTTAGGACTCTAGTCATTGACGGATCTTTAGGAACCTCTACCTGAGGAGGAACGCCACTTCTGAAAGCCTCCAGATCTCTCGTCGCTTGTTCCTCATTACGTTGGATATCATCGAAGTTGAGTCCACGATTAACATTATCCTGTATCATACTCTTTTGCTAGAAGAATAACTCCCCAGCTGAGTCGCCAAATGTAAGAGGTTAGTTTAGATTAGAAGGAGGCGTAACCCCTTTTGAGTATGGTAATGACAAGTTTAACCAAGAACACCCCAATGCGTGATTACAACCCAGTGAAGATAAACTCAGTTCAAACTCACAAATATCCCGTGTATAACTCAGAAGATAATAATGAACTCATAAGTAACTCCTTTATAGGGATAGAGAGGTAAGAACCCTAGATACACTTTGGCAGGCATCCAAACACACCAACCCTCAAAGGTCTTCAGTAAGATATTAAAATCTTCGTAGTAAATGATAATGGTGGGTGAGTAGGAACTCTGGTTTTTCAATAACTTCTTTTGGTGACAATCTCTCTCTAGCCAATAATCTCTAGGAAGAACCCCCTCTCTCGGATGTGGTTGAGGCCAATAAATAGCCCCCTAACCACTCCCGAGATGCCTCAGTCCTTTACAACTTTGAAAGACATCCCTCATACTTTATATCACAAACATTAAATGCCTGATGGGCTAGTTATCTCCACGTGATAAGCATTAAATGCCAAGACATGCCTTTTGCCTAACCACTGTGCATTAGGGGCTGTCATCACAGAGGTGGCTCACTAACTGTTTGACAGCCCTAAATACCACGGTGGTTTACTCAAGTGTAGATTTGACATTTCTTAGCTGGATAGTTATATCACATAAATTAAATGTGACATTAAGTAGAGGGTTGTTTGGTTCACAACTCAACATACGATGGAACTCAAGGCAGCTCCGCCCAAGGTTCCACGATCACAGGCCCTTTGTTGTTTTACCAGGTGTATCTGAGATGGTCAGGACAAGCCCCAATGGTGCCTTACTTATCAATCCTCCAAACCAAGTCCCTATGAGTTTCCCACAGCGAGGTCATTCGATAGAGCATGAAAGCTCTCCCAGGACCTGTCAGGATTGATCTCTCGCGAGTACCGTTTGACCTCACACTAAATAATATTATAATCGTTGATGATGCTGGGAATCAGCACCACCAGGTGAGGTGTTTGCAAGCTCAATTTAGGTACAACAATGGCAACACAGCTGTATAAAGAAGATAAGAATGAGGTGAGGATAAGAGGAATGATACCCGAATATAAGTGGTTCAGCCAATCTGACCTACGTCCACTGTGAGTGTGTGTGAGTAATATCACTGTAAGAAGGCACTAATGGCCATGGATACAAACTCTCAAGCCCTTTCTCTCTCTACTGTGTGTATTTAGACAGAGTTTCAGCTAGGGTTTTAATATCTGGATCCTTTTGCAAGGTAGGGGATGATCCCTATATATAGTACCTAGGGGGTGTAATGTACCCCCTATGCATGTAATGTGCATGGGTGTAGTGTCCTCACCAATGGGGGTGTGCCACCTGTCATGGCCACATGTAGGTAATGATGATGAAATATTCCCCCACATGTGGAGAATAATATTGTTATAACTGATTTATGCCCAGGTGTCCTTATCCAAATGTCAACAGATGCTCGGCAGTCATGTCGGTGAATGGCCTCGGCCTAGATGAGGCCGAGCTATAAAGGTTGGTCGTCCGCTCAATCCGCGGAGTGTCATGAGGAGTCTCGGCCTGATGTCAGCCGAGGTATATGTCGGTGTCGGCCTGAGCCGAGGCTGGGCATGCTGATGATTATTAACACCTCTGGCAACCTCGGCCTAAGCTGAGGTAGGGTCCATGTTGAAGATGAACGCGTAGAGCTTCTTGTTATCTCGGCCTACTGTTGGCCGAGGTTACTATTCCTTGGTACATGAGGTCGATGTTGATATCTGCGATGTGTGAAGTGTCCCTGGGGAGGTCCATGCCGTAGTGTCGGCCTAGGCCGAGGTTGTCCTGGCCCAGGGATGATATCGCGGGCCCCCACCCACTGGTGGGTCGATCATTGTCTCGGCTCTTATTTCGGCCGAGGTAGGTGTCCCTAGGCCGAGGTCATACTTGGGTATATCAATCACCCCCCAGCCCTTAGTAATTTGCGAGATCAGGTGGCTAGGGGATTCTTGCTTCCGAGGTCTATTCACCCCAAGGCCAACACCTGCATGACATTTGTCCTAAGCCAAGGCGTGCCCATTTGGTTGGCACATGCTGTCAGTTGTCTCTTGGGCTTCCCAAGGCAATGATGAGCCTTGGGAATCGTGCCCTAGTATTTAAAGGTTAAAAACCTTTCTTCTTCCTCATTTCTCTCCAGTTCAAGCGCCCAACTGTTTTCTGCAACCTTTTTCGCTCCGAAGCTAGCCCTTGTTCCAGTGCTTGTTCTTGCTGGGGAATACCTTATTTCCTACGCGATTTCTTCCACCTTATTCACAACTCACCCTCAGGTATCCTTCCTCTCCATTTCCTTCATTTTTGGTGCTTTTTAATTTGAATTTTCCGACGAGCACTTGAGTTTTCCGGTGAGCACTTGAGTTTTCCGGTGAGCCAGGTTTCCTGCATAGATTCCTTGGCTTGATCTTTGGTTCCCTTAACTTTCTAAGCCAGATTTGTTTGTAGTTTTTAAGAGGTTTTCCTCAAGTTTAGGGTCTGCCAAAGCCTTGGGTCGTCCCCAGATGCTCAGACCCCTGTACCAACTTCTTGAAGAGTTCCCATCTCTTAGTGAAAAAACCTTAGAGAAAATTAGGCAAATAGAGAGAGCTCAGGAAGAAGCTCGTAGGTCACAGGAGTTCCCTGTTAGACCTCTCTTTCCTCCACCTCTCAAGGTGGTATACCCTCGTCCACCTGAGAATTTTTATCAGACAGACGTCTCTGCCAACAACTTACCGATGTCTGAGTCTGAGTCTTCCACCTCCGACCCGATGTCTGTGGACTCTTTCCAAGAGGCCATGGACTTCACTCCTCAGGCCGATCAGGACCCTGTCCAGGCCGAGGTGTCCAGTCGTGCCTCCTACCAACATGGCTCTAGCACCTCCAATTCTTCCTCCGAGGTGGAACTCGTCGAGCAAAACGTGGCTGTGCCACCTGTTCTAGACGCCATTCCACTATCGGCCGTTTCCGGGGCCGAGTTTGCTCAGAGGTTCCCCGGTCACCCATACACGTTTGCTCCAGCCGACGTTGAGTCTGATGACGATGATGCCAAAAGTGAAGTTGACACATCTGAGGCGGACGAGTTTGAGAGCACAGTTACTGAGGTGGACCTATTGCACTTCAGGTACCTATACTCTATCAGTCCCTCTATCCATTTAAGGAGACCTCTGAGGGAAGAGAGGGCCTACCACGGTCAAGATGGAGAGACCTGCTTATATGAGCAGATGTTCAAGTTAGGTTTTCGTCTTCCCTTTCACCCTGTCATCAGGTCCATCCTTTCTTTTATTAACTTAGCCCCCTCACAACTCTCTCCCAATGCTTGGAGAGTTATTATAGGGTCCATCATCTTGTGGAGGGCAGTCCACCACTCTGACCTCCCAATTCAGGTTTTTGCTGGGTGTTACGTCCCCACCTCGGCCAAGAACCATCCGAGCTACTATCACTTTGTGGCTCGGAGGCCTGAGAAAAAGATGCTCCTGGTGACTCAGACCTCCAATCATAATTGGAAACCCAGGTACTTTTTTGCCTCAGGGCCGTGGGAATTTGGTTCTTCCATTCCCTCTTCTATCTATGAGCCGAGAATACCCATGAAATGGGGTAAAGTCACCATGTCTTCCAGGGCCGATCCTGGACTAAGTGTTCAAAATGGCAAAAAGGTGAAGGCCTTGCAGGACCAAGGGGCCCATGGGATGTTTGTCAAGTTCGAGCATCTGCTGACCCCCCAGTATCTCTCGGGGACGAGCTTGGGTGGAAGTCCCCTAGCTGATTTTGGTAAGGATTTTATTTTTATTCCAAGTGTATCCTCTTATCATACATACTTTATTTCTGAGTCTTATCTTTTCACTTTTGCAGAGAGACCACCATATATTTCAGACGAGTTGTGGGAGATGGCAGTTCCAAGCTTAGCTAAGCTTGTCAAGAAGACCGGTTTGAATGCTCCTCCACCTGCTCCCTCAACATCCAAGTCTAAGAAGAGGGCACCTGAGGTCCATCCTCCTGAGGATCAGAGGCCGAGCTCCAGGACAAAGAGGACTTCAGACGCTGTGATCCCTATCACAGCCGACACATTATCAGCTCGTCTGGACCAGTTAAAACTTTCCGATAGCGTGGTCGGCCACAGATGACAGGCCATGGACGCTCTTAACAACATGATGACCGAGGCCGACAAGCGTTTTTTCAGGGCCATGGAAACCCCTATGATGGTTGAATTCGCCCTTCACAGAGTAGTGCATGTATAACTTGTTCCTTTGTCCAAAGTGCAACGTCTGATTTTTCTCTCACCTAACTTCTTCATTTACTGTGCAGGGTGCAGCTGCCATGTACCAGTTATCTAACTGGGCCCTGAGGAAATTGCCTCTCATTCAGAAGGGGCAAGAGGCTGAGAAAGTTGAGATCACTCTGAAGGCCGAGGTCGAACGTCTGAGGACAGAGTTACAAAATGCTGAGACCAAGGCCCAAAATTCTAAAAACAAGGCCCAAGGCCTAGAAAAGGAAATCTCTGCACTCGTCCAGAGCCACACCAAGGCCCTGAAGGACAAAGATGATGCCCTGCAGAGGAAGGTTAATGCTGCCGTGAAGGCCTCTCTTGCAGATGTCTCGGAGAAAATAATTGCTGATTACAAGGTCTCCGAGGAGTTTGTAGGCTTTGGTCTTGAATACCTTGAGAGGGGTATCAAGGCCACCACCAAATGGGCCGAGGTAAAGGAGGCCGAGGTTGGCACCATTAAGGCCTCAGACTTTGTGGGCCTCGGCCTTGCCGACGCCCAGTTTTCCCAGGCCTTGCAGGAGATAGAGGACGAGGCTGCTGCTCCTGGTCAGACTGTCACTCTGGGAGGGACTGATCTAGAAGGGACTGACCCTGCAAATGAAGTGGCTGAGGTGACCAACACTGAGCAGGCCAACATAGACGAGACCTCGAATGTTCCTCCCTCCGATGCTTGATTTGGACTTTGTTTTTCTCTACTTTTTGACTTGTAATCTTGTATTTCTAAATGTTGTACCTCTGTTTTCTCTGTGACATTAACCAATTATGTAATTTCTTCTATTGAATGCCAAGGTTTTTTCTTCATCTTGATTTGTGAATGTATATGAATGCTATGCACTCTCTGAAGTCACTACTGAATACGACGCCAGAGGTTAGCCCCATAGTAAATCACCAAAACATGATGTTAAGGGTCAGAGGACCTCTAGCCAAGGTGTCTGAGCTCAGACCTCGTCACCACCAAGTGGTTATGAGAGTCTGAGGTCATCACCTGAGCCGAGGTTAGCCTCATAATGAATCACCAAATTAATGATGTTAAGGGTCTGAGGTCCTCTAACTAAGGTGTCTGAGCTCAGACCTCGTCACCATCGAGTGATGTTATGAGGGTCTGAGGTCATCACCTAAGAGGTTAGCCTCATAATAAATATCACTAAATGAATGATGTTAAGGGTCTGAGGACCTCTAGCCAAGGTGTCTAAGCTCAGACCTCGTCACGACCAAGTGATGTTATGAGGATCTGAGGTCATCACCTGAGCCGAGGTAAGCCTCATAATGAATATCACCAAATGAATGATGTTAAGGGTCTGAGGTCCTCTAACTAAGGTGTCTGAGCTCAGACCTCGTCACCACCGAGTGATGTTATGAGGGTCTGAGGTCATCACCTAAGAGGTTAGCCTCATAATGAATATCACCAAATGAATGATGTTAAGGGTCTGAGGTCCTCTAACTAAGGTGTCTGAGCTCAGACCTCGTCACCACCGAGTGATGTTATGAGGGTCTGAGGTCATCACCTAAGAGGTTAGCCTCATAATAAATATCACCAAATGAATGATGTTAAGGGTCTGAGGACCTCTAGCCAAGGTGTCTGAGCTCAGACCTCGTCACCACCAAGTGATGTTATGAGGATCTGAGGTCATCACCTGAGCCAAGGTAAGCCTCATAATGAATATCACCAAATGAATGATGTTAAGGGTCTGAGGTCCTCTAACTAAGGTGTCTGAGCTCAGACCTCGTCACCACCGAGTGATGTTATGAGGGTCTGAGGTCATCACCTGAGAGGTTAGCCTCATAATAAATATCACCAAATGAATGATGTTAAGGGTCTGAGGACCTCTAGCCATGGTGTCTGAGCTCAGACCTCGTCACCACCAAGTGATGTTATGAGGGTCTGAAGTCATCACCTGGGCCGAGGTAAGCCTCATAATGAATATCACCAAATTAATGATGTTAAGAATGGAACAAGAATGGAACAAGAATTTTCCATGGAAACTGATCTTTATTAACAACCTCTTCGTGATAAGATGGTACATTTACAATTTACAAACTAGATGCAACATCATATGAAATATCTCTTTAGATGGTCGGCATTCCACGGGTTGGTGAAGGGTTCTCCCTCTAGGTTCTCTAGCCTATACGTGCCAGGCACAACCTCCTCCGTTACTCTGTAGGGGCCATGCCAGTTCGGGTGTAGCTTGTTTGCCTTCTGTAGGGTTTTCTTAAGCACTAGGTCTCCTACCGCAATGGGCCTTGACTTCACCCTTTGATTATAGAATCTTGCTGCCCTCTGCTGATAGGCTGCTTTCCTGACCTCTGCGTCTTCTCTTCTTTCTTCAATGAGATCCAGGTCTAGCCTTCTCTTCTCCCCATTGCTGTCAGGGTCGTAGGTCTGAATCCGATGAGTTGGTAGCCCTACCTCCGTTGGTATGACTGCCTTCGAGCCATGTGCCAGCATGAATGGGGTTTCTCCTGTAGGTGTCCTTGTCGTAGTCCTGTAAGCCCACAGCACAGCGTAGACCTCTTCTATCCATCTCCCCTTCGCGTCTTCTAACCTCTTCTTGATTCCATCCAAGATGGTTCTGTTCGTGACCTCGGTCTGGCCGTTTGCTTGAGGTCGACCGGGGGATGAGTAGAACTGTCTGATCCCCACACTTTGGCAATATTTCTCCAAGGAGGCATTCCTGAACTGGGTCCCATTATCCGAGATGAGCGTGTTTGGGAGGCCATACCTACATATGATGTTCTTCCAGATGAACTGAAAGGTCTTCTGCTCCGTAATTGTTATCATTGGCTCCGCCTCTACCCACTTTAAAAAGTAGTCAATAGTAACTATCAAGAATCTATAGTTGTTGACTGCTCTTGGCAAAGGTCCTACTAGGTCAATTCCCCATACCGCAAACGGCCATGGAGAAGAGATTGACGTCATAGGCTGATGGGGTAGACGAGGGATAGTGGCTAACCTCTGACATTTGTCGCACCTCTTCACATAGTCAGCAGCGTCCTTAGACAAGGTGGGCCACCAGTATCCCTGAGTGATGATCCTTTTGGCTAAAGGCCTTCCTCCTATGTGGCTAGAGCAAGAGCCTTCATGGACCTCCTGTAAGATTCGGGGTACCTCCATGGGGTGCACACATCTAAGGAGGGGCAAGAGGAACCCCTTTTTGTACAAGACATCTCCTATCAATGAGAACTTGGCAGCCCTGTATCTCAACTTTTTTCTTCCTATCTTGGACTTAGGTAACTCCCCCTCTCTTAGGTATTTGACAATCGGGTCAATCCACGAGTCTCCCTGGTTTACATTGTGACAAGGCTTACATACCTCGTCCTCCTCGATACTTGCTTTTCCTAAGACTTCAATTGGGATGGTTCTTCCCAAATCTGTCTTCATTGCTGAGGCCAGTCTTGCCAATGCATCAGCATGGTTATTGCTCAGTTTAGGCACTCTCTTCAGTTTGGCCTCTTCGAAAAACTCTAACAACCCTCTTACCTTTTTTAAGTACCTGGCCATCCTTTCGTCTTTGGCTTCATATGCCCCCAACACTTGGTTAACAACCAACCTTGAGTCGCTATGAAGCAGAAGCCGCTTTACTCGAAGAGTTGTTTCCAACAAGAGACCTGCTATCATGGCCTCATACTCTGACTCGTTGTTTGAAGCCTGGAAGTTGAATCTCAAGGCATATTCAATGTGGGCGCCATCCGGAGCCGAGAGTACTAGCCCCGCGCCGCTTCCACCGTCACATGATGATCCATCCACGAAGTGGCTCCATACGTCTTCGTCCGAAGAGAAGACCCCTTCTCTCATTACTCCTTTTTTGAAGAGGTACCGATCCTCTTCGTTTTCTTCTACTCTTCCCCTAGACTTGCCTGGGACTACCTCTACTCGGCCCCGGAAGACGTACGGGTCTATCTCTTCCGAATCTCGAAGGACACCTCGGCTCTTTTCTTTGCCGCCATCTAAGCTCCTCTCTGACTCAGTCTCTTCCCAAGTGAATTCTGCGACAAAATCTGCAAGGGCCTGCCCTTTAATGGTTGTTCTGGGATGGTAGGTAAGATCATACTCTCCTAGTTCAATGGCCCAGGCCATCAATCGGCCGGACTTCTCAGGCTTGTGCAGAACCTGCCTTAGTGGTGAGTCCGTAAGGACTATCATAGAGTGAGCTTGAAAGTAAGGCTTCATTTTTCTTGAAGCATGGATAAGGGCATAATCCAACTTCTCCATCCGTGGATAGTTTTGTTCAGACCCTTGAAGGGCCTTACTATTGAAGTACACAGGTCTCTGAACTCCACCTTCCTCTCGTATGATGGCCGCGCTAATGGCCGACTCAGAGACTGCTAAATACACAAACAACCTTTCTCCCGCAATGGGCCGGGACAGCAGCAAGGGAGACCCTAAGTAGGACTTGAGTTGATCAAAGGCTTTTTCACACTCTTCATCCCACTGGAAGGCCTTCCTTAGAACCCTGAAGAATGGAAGACACTTATCCGTTGCCCTGGAAACAAACCTGTTCAGGGCTACCACTCTTCCGGTGAGTCTTTGGACATCCTTGATACTCCTAGGAGTCTTCATATCGAGCAATGCCTTAATTTTCTCAGGGTTTGCCTCAATCCCCCTTTGATTAACGATGAACCCCAGGAACTTCCTAGCTCCTACCCCGAAGACACATTTCGCCGGGTTGAGCTTCATTCTGTACGAGTCCATGACATCAAACGTCTTCTCAAGGTCTGCCACGTGTGTACATGCCTTCAGGCTCTTCGTTAGCATATCGTCCACGTACACCTCCATGGTCTTACCTATCTGTTCCTCAAACATCCTATTGACGAGACGCTGATATGTTGCCCCCTTATTTTTCAGACCAAAGGGCATTACCTTGTAACAGTACGTCCCCTTGTCAGACGTCCCCTTTTCAGACCAAAGGCTGTCTTCTCAGAGTCTTCGACGTCCATGAAGATTTGGTTATAACCTGAATAAGCATCCATGAAGCTCATGAGCTCATGCCCTGCTGTTGCGTCCACCATCTGGTCTATCCTAGGTAGGGGATAGCTGTCCTTCGGGCAAGACCTATTCAGGTCTGTGAAATTTACACACATCCGCCACTTTCCATTGGCCTTAGGCACGATCACTGCATTTGAGAGCCACTCTGGATAGGTGACCTCTCGTATGAACTCGGCCTCTTCCAACTTTTTCACCTCTTCCCGAATGACCTCATACTTCTCTCTGGAGTAAATTCTTCTCCACTGCTTGATTGGCCTGGCATCCCTGTCCACGTTGAGTTTATGGGTCATGACCTCAGGGTCTATACCTGGCATGTCGGTGTGGCTCCAGGCGAAGACACTCTGCCTCTTCCTGAGAAGGCTTACCAGCTCTTCCTTAATCTTTGGTTCTAAGGCCTTGCCGACCTGGATGGTTTTTTCCGGCTCGTCCTCATTGAGGACAATGGATTCTACCTCTTCCGCGGCCTCGCCCTTCTTTAGATTTGTTTCATCTCTCGGGTCAAGTGTGTCTATGCTGTAGATGACGGTTGCTCTCTTATGGGCCTCCCTCTCTTCAGCTGAGTTGAAGTAACACTCCCGTGCCGTGGTCTGATCCCCCTGCACCTCCCCTACCCCATAAGGAGTCAGGAATTTTAGCATTTGATGGACCGTTGACGGCACGGCTTCAAACTCCTTGAGTGCTACTCTTCCGATGATGAGGTTATAGGCCGAGAAGACATTCTCGTCCATAACAAAAAAGTTTATCTTCTTAGTCAACCTCTTAGGCCACTCATCCCCCATACGCACATCCATCTCATACATGCCCAATGGGTGCACTTTCTCACCACTGAAGCCTATCAAGGGGTGGTGGTATGGCACTAATCTTGATCTGCTAAGACCCAAGCTCTTGAAACAAGGCCAGAACATCACATCTGCTGAGCTTCCCCCATCTATGAGGATTCTCCCCACATCGCATCCATGCACCCTTGTCGTTATGACCAAGGGGTCATCATAGGGGGCTAAGATGCCCTTGAAGTCTAGCCGGGAGAACCCCACCACTAGGGTGTCCATGTCCACCTTTGTTCTCTTCTGCACAGCGTCAGAAGACGTCAGGTTCACAACCTCAGGCTTGACCACCGACTTGGCCTCCGCTACATGAGCCTTTCTATCGGCTACCTCAGAGCCACCTCCTGCAAATCCCCCACATATGGTGCTAACACCAAAGGAGATCATTCCTACCCTCTTCACTGGGGTGTTGTCATCCCTAGGTGGGAGATCCGGGTCATCTCCATCATCACCCTCTGAATCATCATGCCTTCTAGTCGGGACATCGCCACGGCACCTGTCGTCTCTTCTCTTCCTAGGGTCTTCTCTTCCACCTTTTGGGGCCTTGCCATCCACATACTTTCTTAGCTTCCCGGATTTCAGCATCTTCTCAATCTCGTCCTTCAGGGCAAAGCATCTGTCTATGACATGGCCGTGATCCTGATGGAACTAACACCAGAGGTTTTTATTCCTCTTATGTGGCGGAGCCTTCAATTTCTCTGGCCACCTCAGAGCCCGATCACTCTTGATCTCATTAAGAATGTGTTCACAGCTCACAGTCAGAGGAGTGTAATGAGCGAACTTGTCATCTGCTGACCGCTTCTTCCCTTCTTTCTTGCCCTGGGACCTCTCCGCGCTACCACGGTTCTCCTCCTCGTATTTGGCGGCCATCGCCTCTTCCGCATTCATCACTTTCCCTGCAGTGGACAACAGCTCTGCCATAGACTTGGGGGGGTCTTTCGCCAGCTTCCATAGCAGCTTTCCCTTCTGGAGGCCTCCTATAAGGGCGGTCATGGCTATGCTCTCTTCATAGTCCTCCACCTCTAACTTCTCCTTGTTGAATCTTGCTATGTAGTCTCTTAGGCTTTCACCCTTAGCCTGTTTGACATATAGGAGGTGAGTAGTCTTATTTTGAGGTCTTACTCCAAAGCAGAAGTTATGGATGAACTGCTCGGCCAACCCCTTGAAGTTTTCGATTGAATTCTTTGGAAGAGAGGTGAACCAGCTATGTGCGGCCCCTGTCAAGGTCCCTGAGAAGGCCCTGCACTTCATCTCATCAGGTATCGAGCAAATATCTGCGGCTGACTGATACATCTCGATATGGTGCACTGGGTTAGTGCTGCCATCATACTTAGGAGTCACCATAGGGGGCTTGAACTTAGCGGGGGTTGGGAACCGCACTATCCTAGCTACAAACGGGGAGCCCTTCGAGTAGCCCCTTTTGTAATGGGTCCCTACTCTTCATGAGGTCCCCTATCTTCTCCTCGAGATGCTGGATTGAGTCATTCCAGGGTATTCTCTCATCAACTTGGCCGAGGTTATCCCCTGCCACCTCTCTGCGGTGGACAGAGGGTTCCCCAGCCGTGACCCGCTGACTGTTGACCTCTCCCTGCTCCCTGGTTCTTCTCTCCATGGGTCGGCCTTGATCTGGCCGAGCCTGCCTATCCCCTCTTTGGGAGCCTGCCGCGCTCCTTGACCTTGATAGCCTTTGTCTTAGGTCATTGACTGGTCCCATCCTCTCGAAGGCCGAGCCTCTGCTCAACCTGTTGAAGGCCGACCCCCTCTGCTGGACCTCATCTCTTCTTCGGCCGACGCATCCTTGGCTTTGCCTATCAGCGGCCGACCCTCGTTGTTGGGCCTCATCTCTTCTTCGGCCGGCACATCCTTGGCTTTGCCTAAGAGGTCGTACGGTGTTATTTGACACCTCATATGGCTCCCAGCAATCTTCTGGTGCCTCTTCTGCTCCTAGGTCATCATACCTGTCCTCTGGGCAAGGGTTTCCTTGCCTCCCCAGGCTCAAGCGCCTAGGGTCAGCAACGTCCCTCCTCCGCTGAGGTGCAGGTTGGTCCTTCATCGGTGCCTGGGGTGGTCCCCTGGCGTCTGGATGTGGATGAACCGCCGCCGGAGTGATCATATCCGGTGAGACCCCTGGCGGTCTCATCATCATGGTTTGGCTGAGCTGTACAAATTGCTCCTTCATCACTTATTGTGTTGCAGCCAAAGATTTCAAGGCAGCTGCCACCTCCGCCATTTCTGACTGGGGAGGAGCTTGACTGGAGCTAGCTCCTCCACCTCCGGGCGGCGGAAGAGGCGGCGGTAAGTCTGGTGCCATGCGTTAATTGTATAGAGCTTTAGTAGCAGGTGAGCTTAATACCTTAAAGGACCTCTTTCAATGGTGAAACGGCTCCACACAAGGGGTGGTTCCTGGTTCACCACCAGAGTCTCCGGTGAGGTAAAAGCAGAAAAATAGGAACCAGGTTCCCACAGACGGCGCCAAAATGATGATGCTGGGATCAGCACCACCAGGTGAGGTGTTTGCAAGCTCAATTTAGGTACAACAATGGCAACACAGCTGTATAAAGAAGATAAGAATGAGGTGAGGATAAGAGGAATGATACCCGAATATAAGTGATTCAGCCAATCTGGCCTACGTCCACTGTGAGTGTGTGTGAGTAATATCACTGTAAGAAGGCACTAATGGCCATGGATACAACCTCTCAAGCCCAATCTCTCTATACTGTGTGTATTTAGACAGAGTTTCAGCTAGGGTTTTAATATCTAGATCCTTTTTCAAGGTAGGGGATGATCCCTATATATAGTGCCTAGGGGGTGTAATGTACCCCCTATGCATGTAATGTGCATGGGTGTAGTTTCCTCACCAATGGGGGTGTGCCACCTGTCATGGCCACATGTAGGTAATGATGATGAAATATTCCCCCACATGTGGAGAACAATATTGTTATAACTGATTTATGCCCAGGTGTCCTTATCCAAATGTCAACAGATTCTCGGCAGTCATGTTGGTGAATGGCCTCGGCCTAGATGAGGCCGAGCTATAAAGGTTGGTCGTCCGCTCAATCCGCGGAGTGTCATGAGGAGTCTCGGCCTGATGTCAGCCGACGTATATGTCGGTGTCGGCCTGAGCCAAGGCTGGGCATGCTGATGATTATTAACACCTCTGGAAACCTCGGCCTAAGCTGAGGTAGGGTCCATGTTGAAGATGAACGCGTAGAGCTTCTTGTTATCTCGGCCTACTGTTGGCCGAGGTTACTATTCCTTGGTACATGAGGTCGATGTTGATATCTACGACGTGTGAAGTGTCCCTGGGGAGGTGCATGCAGTAGTGTCAGCCTAGGCCGAGGTAGTCCTGGCCGAGGGATGATATCGCGGGCCCCCACCCACTGGTGGGTCGGTCATTGTCTCGGCTCTTATTTCGGCCGAGGTAGGTGTCCCTAGGTCGAGGTCATACTTGGGTATATCAATCGTTACATCTCATAGTCAATATAAACAAAGGATAAAAAAAGACTAAGTAAAACAATAGAACTAAAGGATGAGTTCTCTCAGCCAGTTTCTTCGCTGGAAGATCTCCCTGGGCCTCCATGCTGAGCTGCATTGCTTGAGCTGCCTTGCTGAGTTGCATCACTATCTTCAATCTCCCCCTACAGTCCCTTTACTCTAAAAAGCCAAAAGGCCAAAATGTCATTTCGGGGTGCATGCCGGTTTGGCCTAAAAATGCTCCAGGACCAAATCCAAACCCCTGAGTACAGTTTTTTGACTATCTTAACCGTTACGGACACATTGGCATACTCGAAAGGACAATTTGGATGACCTATAATAAAATTACATTATATTTCATAAATTTAACTCCTAACACGACTGACACACGCCTTCCGACGAAATTATTGTAACTGTCGTATTTCTCACTCACGATAATTATATCGAAATCTTACTAATGCATTACTCGTTCACTACATAATACTCAATATAATTCATACATATAAATATTATCCCTTGTCTCCCTAATTAATTTTTTTTAATTCATATTAATTTTCTATTAATTTCAATTTTAACTTAATTAATCCAAATATAAAAATCATTAAAATTACGGGGTGTTACACTAACTTACTAGGTACCTGATTTAAGATGTGCAAGTGATCATAAGATCACGTGTCCACAAAAACATAGGGTAATTTAGACCTTCTTATCATACAACTACCACTTTTATAAGGGTACGATTGTGCATTTCAACTACACCATTCTACCAGGTCCATCCCAACATTGTGTATTGTGCACATATGCCTAACTTTTTAAAGAGTTTATCAAAAAGGCTAGGCCATTTCCCCGACTCATTATATATTCTGTACAATTCACTACCTATATCGGACCTAATAATTTTACCTTTTTATCCAATTGTCTCCCAACCTCAGTTATGTATATTTCAATGACATTTATAGGTTATCATGTAATAAGTATAATATGCAAAATTGTGAAAAATCATCAATAAAGGTAATAAAATATTTTTTTTACTAATAGATGGAACATCTAAAGCACCACATATGCTTGTATAGATTATCTCAAGTAGCTAAGTACTTCTTGTGGATTCTTTCTTTGTGTGCTTGGTTTGTTTGACTTTAATACAATCCACACATACATCATAAAAGGCCCAATCTGGGTTACGAAGAATTCCATCTTTAAAAATCCTTTCAATTCTTGTGTTGGATAGGTGCCCTAAGCATTTATGCCACAAGTAAGCAAAATTTTCATTATCTGATACACGTTTCATTCCAACATTAGGATGCAAGGATATTAGGGATTCAGAAGAAAAAAATAAGATTAAATTGATACAGAACATCCATCATAAATCAAGAACCAGCGTGGGAAGAATTTTTAATTAAACTAAAATTTTCATTTTTAAATTCAACGATAAAACCATCAAGAGCGAGTTTAAATAAAGAAACAAAATTTCTAAAATTGAAGGAACATAAAGAGTCTCATGTAACACCCCTTATTTTGCGTACTTTTAAATTAATTAATTCGAAAATTAATTAGGAAAATACATTTTAGTTAAATTACGCGAGTGAAGTGATTTAATGTGATTTAATTAATAAATGTGATTTTTAAATATTAATCAAGAGGTAGATAGTGATTAATATTTTGATGAAATTTACTAAGTGTGAATACTAAATAATAAATGATTATTATTATACAACATAGCGAGTGATATGTGTGTATTCTAGTTTACCTCACCGGGAGTCATGAATAAACTATTTTGAGGTGATAAATGAGAAATATATTTTTGTAATACCCCGTAATTTTATTAATTTTTATTTAATGGATTAATTGAATTAAATTAGATTTTATTTGGATATTAATCCGGAATTGAATACTAGCGAGATGTGAGTTGGTATTTAAGTATGATGTTAAAATAAAATATTACTGAGAATATATGGTAACATATGAGTATTGAAAATATTAAATTTGTCGCGAGGCGGAAATACGACAATTTGGGAAATTTAGCTGAGACGCGTGTGTCAATCCCGTCAGGAATGAATTTAATTAGATTAAAAAGAAAATTATATTTTTATCAACTGAATGGTCATTTTGAGTGCGCCAACGTGTCCGAAAGCGTTGAGATAGTCATAAAACACTAGTCAGGGGTTTAGTTTGGGTCCCGGGGTATTTTTAGGCCAAACCGGCAACCCGGAAGGGTATTTCGGTAATTTTAAAAATTTAGGAATTAAAACCCACGAATTTTATAGTTAAATTAGATATTATTAGAGAGGCCACGAAGTCCATTACCAGCCAAAAACAAAAGAGTGGGCTACGGGGGTTTTTGAGAGAAGTTAGAGAGAGGTTAAAAGAGATTCCAAACTAAACCATCTCCCATCACCATCATTTTGGAAGGAATTGTGACCAGAAAAAGGAGAGAATCACCCTATAATCACCGACAACAAATCTGAAGAACCAACCTAAGGAAAGTGATTTGATGTTATAAGTTTCAATGAATATTTCCTCCATGTTTAGTGTAGAAACTTTATATGCTTTGAAAGTTTTAATGAAAACCCAATGTATTTGTCATGGAACTCATAAGTTTGGATAGGGATTGCAAGTAGAATGTTTATGGATGAAATTAGAACCCCCAAAAAAACTAAACTTTGATGATTTAAAAACGGATTAATGATGAGTATTTAAGTGAAATAAAATCCCGTGTTCATGTTCATAGGGTTTGGGAAAAAATTTGGGGATTTATGATAACTAAATGTTGATTAGGAGGATTTGACCCCAAAATTATGTTAAGAAGCGACCTAGGAGGACTTAGAGTAGTTTAAAAACATTAAAACTTAATTGGCATGATCTTAGTATGGATTTAAAGAAGAGGAATTGAAGAAAAACGAAGTTACGAAATTTCTAGGGGTTCTTTGCCATCTCGTTAGAAGACCAACCCAGGCCGTTTGGACGTCCTCGTTCGAACGAGCTTCTAATGAAATTCCAGTACCCCTTTTAATGAGTTCGTTCGAAGCCCTTCGTTCGAACGGCACTCGTTCGAACGAGATTTTTAACGAGTTGATAGAATGACCTTGTTTGGACGATTTTAGTTCGAACTTTCCGTAGGCTTATTTAATTAAGTGTGATTCTTCCCTTGTTGATTAGTGGGCATAATTATGAGATTGGAGTATGTTGAGGATTTAAACATAGAATTATATAATAGACCGGGTGACTTCTATGGGTTTGGTTGTAAGTACTCGAATTTGCGATGTGAGAAGTGTTGGCGATCTATATTGTATATTATCCGGGAGCTTGTAAATGCACAACATTTAATCACGGTATAGGAATGTAAAATATACCACTATTAATATTATAAGATATCTAAGATGTGTGAATGCTTAGTATATGGACTTATTTGTGTATAACATACCTACCATACTTGCTATCACGGGAGGTCGGCTTTCGATCAGGGCCATCTAATCTTTGTGTTCCTACGGGGGGGGGATTTAGATTGGTACCTTAAGGACATAGGTCAGAGAATGACATATTGGTGAGTTAATAAGTCTGATAACCATGGGAGCGTAGGTATGTGCATGACCCATGGGATGTGAACTATGTCTGCCTCCATTATGTGTGATTCTTACTTATCGAAACGATTCCTGAGAGATTCGAAATACGTGGTCCTTATGTACTTGATGTACCGGGACTTGATAGCAGAGTATGTGTGCACCGTAGCTTAGCCTAGGGGTGCCATTATTGTACATTTATGATGAGATTAATATACTAATAATTGGAATGGACTGTTTATTAAGGTGTAAGTGTGAATAATTTGTATCATTTTTGTAGAGTTAAAAATGGGAACTTCTTAGTAATTATTATAACTAGTTCTGAGAAACACACAGGAAGACTCTTAGCTTATATTAAGATATCGGGAATTGAATTCTAATCGGAAAAGTAAAGTCAGGTTATGGATTGGACTAGTTAGATAGTGGAATAACTAGAATGGGTACGGGTACGATAGGCGTGCACAATTAGTTGAGAGGTGAGGAAATCATGTGAGAGCACGCGCTATCATGTATTTTATATTCATTGTTTAATGACATTAAACACTTGCTATATTTTAAACTGTTTTCACTATCGGGCTCTGACCCATTTTCTTTCAAATCTATTGTTTTGTAAAAACCTTTTAGGTGCCCAGCCACAAGGACACCAAGCTTAGAAGTTCAATTCCAGTGACGTGCTGTAGCTGCTGTGGAAGTTACAGGACCTTGATTATAAACGCCTCCACTTTCTACCTTGATTCCCTTTCAGACTTATTTATCTGTATGGCATGTAGCCCCTTTTCTCTTAAAGTCAGTTTATTTACTTAGTTTTATTTCAGTTTTGGATGTAATTAATTAGTAATTCATACTTTATATTCGGTTTTATTCAGTATTCGGATTATTCTGAGGAGTATTCCTCCAGATTCATTTTATTCCATTGATTATTCTACTGTGACTGTGATGTGGTTGTGGTGTTAGCACTTCTTAATTTAAATTGGTTGTATGTTAATCTAATTTAATAAAAATTGACAGCTCACTTTTTAAATATTAGGGGGCTAGAAATTGTTATAATTCTTTTCGACAGTGATGTTATGAACTGAACCAACTTGACATTTTGTATTAATTTAAATAAAGGAGTAGCTACCTGGTATTTAATTAGTCGGGGTGTCATAATTTTAAGTGACTCAGATGAGAATTTAGAGGTCACAAATGATTCCAAATGGGTCGAAATAGTCGAAATAGTGTACTCGGGAGTATAGTTGGGGTCTCGGGTAAACTTTGATGATTTAAAAACGGATTAATGATGAGTATTTAAGTGAAATAAAATTTTGTGTTCATGTTCATAGGGTTTGGGGCAAAATTTGGGGATTTATGATAATTGCATGTTGATTAGGAGGATTTGACCCCAAAAATATGTTAAGAAGTAACCTAGGAGGACTTACAGTAGTTTAAAAAAATTAAAACTTAATTGGGATGATCTTAGGATGGATTTAGAGAAGAGGAATTGAAGAAAAACGAAGTTGGGAAATTTCTGGGCGTTCTCTGCCATCTCGTTAGAAGACCAACCCAGGCCGTTCGAACGACTTCGTTCGAACGAGCTTCTAACGAGATTCCAGTACCCCTTTTAACGAGTTAGTTCGAAGCCCTTCGTTCGAACGACACTCGTTCGAACCACCGCATTCGAACGAGATTTCAAATGAGTTGATAGAATGGCCTTGTTTGGCTGATTTTAGTTCGAACTTTTCATAGGCTTATTTAATTAAGTGTGATTCTTCCCTTGTTGATTACTGGGCATAATTGTGAGATTGGAGTACGTTGAGGATTGAAACTTAGAATTATATAATATACCGGGTGACTTCCATGGGTTAGGTTGTAAGTACTCGAATTTGCGACGTGAGAAGTGTTGGCGATCTATATTGTATATTATCCGGGAGCTTGTAAATGCACAACATTTAATGACGGTATAAGAATGTAAAATATACCTATATTAATATTATAAGATATCTAAGATGTGTGAATGCTTAGTATATGGACTTATCTGTGTATAACATACCTACCATACTTGCTATCACGGGAGGTCAGCTTTCGATCAGGGCCATCTAATCTTTGTGTGCCTATGAGGGGGATTTAGATTGGTACGTCAAGGGCATAGGTCAGAGAATGACTTATTGGTGAGTTAATAAGTCTGATGACCATGGGAGACCCATGGTATGTGAACTATGTCCGCCTCCATTATGTGTGATTGTTACTTATAGAAATGGTTCCTGAGAGATTCGAAATACGTGGTCCTTATGTACGTGATGTACCGGGACTTGATAGCAGAGTATGTGTGCACTGCAGTTTGGCCTAGGGGTGCCATTATTGTATATTTATGATGAGATTACTATACTAATAATTAGAATGGACTGTTTATTAAGGTGTAAGTGTGAATAATTTGTATCATTTTTGTAGAGTTAAAAATGGGAACTTCTTAGTAATTATTATAACTAGTTCTGAGAAACACACAGGAAGACTCTTAGCTTATATTAAGATATCGGGAATTGAATTCTAATCGGAAAAGTAAAGTCAGGTTATGGATTGGACTAGTTAGATAGTGGAATAACTAGAATGGGTACGGGTACGGTAGGCGTGCACAATTAGTTGAGACGTGAGGAACTCATGTGAGAGCACGCGCTATCATGTATTTTATATTCACTGTTTAATGACATTAAACACTTGCTATATTTTAAACTGTTTTCACAATCGGGCTCTGACCTGTTTGCTTTCAAATCTATTTTTTTGTAGAAACCTTTTAGGTGTCTAGCCACAAGGACACCAAGCTTAGAAGTTCCATTCCACTGACGTGTTGTAGCTACTGTGGAAATTTCAGGACCTTGATTATAAACGCCTCCACTTTCTACCTTGATTCCATTTTAGACTTATTTATCTGTAGGGCATGTCGCCCATTTTCTCTTAAAGACAGTTTATTTACTCAGTTTTATTTCAGTTTTGGATGTAATTAATTAATGATTCATACTTTATATTCAGTTTTATTCAGTATTTGGATTATTCTGAGGAGTATTCCTCCAGATTCATTTTATTCCATTGATTATTCTATTGTGACTGTGATGTGGTTGTGGTATTAGCACTTCTTAATTTAAATTGGTTGTATGTTAATATAATTTAATAAAAATTGATAGCTCACTTTTTAAATATTAGGTGGCTAGAAATTGTTAAAATGCTTTTCGTCAGTGATGCTATGAACTGAACTAACTTGAGATTTTGTATTAATTTGAATAAAGGAGTAGCTACCCGGTATATAATTAGTCGGGGTGTCACAGGTGGTATTAGAGCATCAGGTTCAAGTGTCCTTTAGCATCTGTGCGGCTTATTATGCTTCCAACGTAGCGTTCTTTGATATAGAGCCCTATATTTTAGGATTGTTGTATTGTATTGTGTATGTTTCGCTCTTCAGCTACTTTGAGATAATAACTGTAGACTTTTACGACTTCTCTTTCATTTCAGATGCCTCCATGACGTGCACAGTGAGTTCCCAGGGATGCTCAGCCCGAGCCACAGCCTGCACCAGTTCAGGGCACCATGAATGCCGCCGAGGTTGCCGCTATTATGGCCCAAGCGGTAAATGCCGCTCTAGAAGTTGGGCAGCAGGCACCGCCTCAGGCACCGGTAGTAGCACCAGTATAGGCTCATGCATTCCCGTCTGCTTGGGAACGTGTTCATGATGCTTTTCAGAAAGCACATCCTTCGGAGTTTGCAGGTAGCTCCGACGTCGTTGTGTCCAGTCAGTGGAAGAAGGACATCCAAAGACACCCGAGGATGTATGAGTGTACGGATGTACATAGATAGATACTGGATACCTTTAAGATGGTAGGGTCAGCGTTGCAGTGGTGGGAGTCCATTACCACCGCGGAGGAGAGAGATGTCCTTTCTATTTAGGAGTTCTGGGTGCGATTCGACCGCAAGTATTTTCCATCAGCCGTTCACACCGAGATGAGGAGAAAATTGATGAACCTCAAGAAGGAGGGGAGGACAGTTGTTGAATATGAGGCTGAGTTCATAAATATCTTGAACATCATCCCCGATGAGATTTCGACAGAGGAGAAAAAGATACATAAGTTCATGGATGGGTTGACTTGGAGGATCCATCAGCATTTACTGGGAAATCTCATCAGGGATCTATATTGTATATTATCCGGGAGCTTGTAAATGCACAACATTTAATGACGCTATAGGAATGTAAAATATACCTATATTAATATAATCAGATATCTAAGATGTGTGAATGCTTAGTATATGGACATATCTGTGTATAACATACCTACCATACTTTCTATCACGGGAGGTCGGCTTTCGATCAGGGCCATCTACTCTTTGTGTACCTATGAGGGGGATTTAGATTGGTACGTCAAGGGCATAGGTCAGAGAATGACTTATTGGTGAGTTAATAAGTCTGATGACCATGGGAGACCCATGGGATGTGAACTATGTCCGCCTCCATTATGTGTGATTGTTACTTATAGAAACGGTTCCTGAGAGATTCGAAATACGTGGTCCTTATGCACGTGATGTACCGGGACTTGATAGCAGAGTATGTGTGCACTGCAATTTAGCCTAGGGGTGCCATTATTGTATATTTATGATGAGATTAATATACTAATGATTAGAATGGACTGTTTATTAAGGTGTAAGTGTGAATAATTTGTATCATTTTTGTAGAGTTAAAAATGGGAACTTCTTAGTAATTATTATAACTAGTTCTGAGAAACACACAGGAAGACTCTTAGCTTATATTAAGATATCGGGAATTGAATTCTAATCGGAAAAGTAAAGTCAGGTTATGGATTGGACTAGTTAGATAGTGGAATAACTAGAACGGGTACGGGTACGATAGGCGTGCACAATTAGTTGAGAGGTGAGGAACTCATGTGAGAGCATGCGCTATCATGTATTTTATATTCACTGTTTAATGACATTAAACACTTGCTATATTTTAAACTGTTTTCACAATCGGGCTCTGACCTGTTTTCTTTCAAATCTATTTTTTTGTAAAAACCTTTTGGGTGTCTAGCCACAAGGACACCAAGCTTAGAAGTTACATTCCACTGACGTGTTGTAGCTACTGTGGAAATTTCAGGACCTTGATTATAAACGCCTCCACTTTATACCTTGATTCCATTTTAGACTTATTTATCTGTAGGGCATGTCGCCCATTTTCTCTTAAAGACAGTTTATTTACTCTGTTTTATTTCAGTTTTGGATGTAATTAATTAGTGATTCATACTTTATATTCAGTTTTATTCAGTATTTGGATTATTCTGAGGAGTATTCCTCCAGATTCATTTTATTCCATTGATTATTCTATTGTGACTGTGATGTGGTTGTGGTATTAGCACTTCTTAATTTAAATTGGTTGTATGTTATTCTAATTTAATAAAAATTGATAGCTCACTTTTTAAATATTAGGTGGCTAGAAATTGTTAAAATGCTTTTCGTCAGTGATGCTATGAACTGAACTAACTTGAGATTTTGTATTAATTTGAATAAAGGAATAGCTACCCGGTATATAATTAGTCGGGGTGTCACAGGTGGTATCAGAGCATCAGGTTCAAGTGTCCTTTAGCATCTGTGCGGCTTATTATGCTTCCAACGTAGCGTTCTTTGATATAGAGCCATATATTTTAGGATTGTTGTATTGTATTGTGTATGTTTCGCTCTTCAACTACTTTGAGATAATAACTGTAGACTTTTAAGACTTCTCTTTCATTTCAGATGCCTCCATGACGTGCATAGTGAGTTCCTAGGGATGCTCAGCCCGAGCCACAGCCTGCCCCAGTTCAAGGCACCATGAATGTCGCCGAGGTTGCCGCTATTATGGCCCAAGCGGTAAATGCCGCTCTAGAAGTTGGGCAGCAGGCACCGCCTCAGGCACCGGTAGTAGCACCAGTATAGGATCATGCATTCTCGTCTGCTTGGGAACGTGTTCATGATGCTTTTCCGAAAGCACACCCTTCGGAGTTTGCAGGTAGCTCCGACGTCGTTGTGTCCAGTCAGTGGAAGAAGGACATCCAAAGAAACCTGAGGATGTATGAGTGTATGGATGTATATAGATAGATACTGGATACTTTTAAGATGGTAGGGTCAGCGTTGCAGTGGTGGGAGTCCATTACCACCGCGGAGGAGAGAGATGTCCTTTCTATTTAGGAGTTCTGGGTGCGATTCGATCGCAAGTATTTTCCATCAGCCGTTCACACCGAGATGAGGAGAAAATTGATGAACCTCAAGAAGGAGGGGAGGACAGTTGTTGAATATGAGGCTGAGTTCATAAATATCTTGAACATCATCCCCGGTGAGATTTCGATAGAGGAGAAGAAGATACAGAAGTTCATGGATGGGTTGACTTGGAGGATCCATCAAATTTTACTGGGAAATCTTTCGTTGGCCACTTATTCTGATGTGGTTAACGCAACACTACTTCACTGCCAGGACCACCGCTTTCACTTGTTAGAAGGTAAGTGATCAGGAGAGTCTAGCCATCAGGGCAGGACAGGGGGAAATTATGCCAACGGGGCACAATCATTTCAGGGTCAGCACAGGTAGGGTGATCTGAGTTCCCAGCAGGGGGGTTCTTAGAGATTTCTATTTAGAGGTTTCAAAAATAGTCAGGGAGGTTTTCATCCTGGCCAGCAGGGTCAACATGGCCATCAGGGTCAGCAGGGCCAGAATGGCCAATAGCAGCAGTTTCATCAGGGCCAACACGACCAGGGGAGGAATGGCAACGACCACCAGGGCCATGGGAAGCAGGGTCAGAGAGGGGGAAATTTTCCGAGGAAATGTTTTACTTGTGGAAAGATTGCCACAAACGCCAGGAGTGTCCTGATAAGGGCAGGGCCCCACAGTAGCAGCAACAGGGTGCTCGACATGAGCCCCAGAGGCCTATGTTTCCCGCCGCCCTCCCAGCACCATCGCAGATGCCAGCTTTGCCACCTATCCCAACAGTCCCAGTCCAGCGGGGACAACATCAGTACGGGTGAGTTTATCAGCTCCAGCAGCCCGCAGTCCCACAGGATCCACCTGCTATTGAGGGTATGTTCTCTATTTAGGGTACTATGGGGTGTATTTTATTTGATACGGGAGCCACACACTATTTCATTACCACAAGATTTGCACGCATTATAGGGTTGTTAGACACTACAGAGAGCACGATTACTTGCGTAGATTCACCGTTAAGTAGGGGTTCTGTGATTTCTCTTATTTGTAGAGGTGTGGGTATAGAGATCGGGAGGTTTAATTTGCCTGCTAATATGTTAGTATTAGATATGACTGAGTACGATGCGATCGTTGGTATGGATTGGCTAGTTGCGTATCGAGCCATGATTGATTATTTTGGCAGGAGTATTATTTTTGCCATACCAGGGAAGGAGATGTTCTTAGTGGCGATGCCTCATCCTGAGGGAGGATCGTCCACTCACTTGTATTATATAGAAGAGGAGACCTCTAAGGAGGTGGTAATACAACTCGATTCGATTCCCGTTGTTAGTGAGTTCGCTGATGTATTTCAGGATATTTCGGGATTACCGCCTAGTAGGGATATAAACTTTGTTATCGATTTGACACTGGGCACTCGTCCAATAGCCCGTGGACTTTACCGTATGGCTCCAGTAAAAATGAGGGAATTACGAGATCAGATAGAGCAGTTGTTGGGTCAGGGGTTTATTCGTAGGTGTACCTCGCCATGGGGTGCCCCTGTGTTGTTCGTAAAGAAGAGGGATGGATCATTGAGGTTGTATGTAGATTACCGGGAGTTGAATAAAGTCACGATACAGAATAATTATTCGTTTCCCCGAATCGTTGACTTATTCGACCAGTTGAAGGGAGCTTCCTTCTTCTCAAAGATTGACTTGCGATCGGGATACCATCAGTTGCGTATCAAGGAACAAGACGTCTCGAAGACTGCCTTCTTGACGAGATATGGTTCCTATGAGTTTCGAGTTATGACTTTTAGCCTAACTAATGCCCCAGTCGTGTTTATGGACTTGATGAATAGGGTATTCAAAGAGTTCCTAGATCAGTTCGTCATCGTCTTTATTGATGGCATTATGTTTTACTCCCAGACAGAGGAGGAACATGCCGATCACTTGAGGCAGGTTTTGCAAACGCTGCGTGAGAACGAATTATATGCAAAATATGAAAAGTGTGGGTTTTGGCTAAAGGAGGTTCAATTTTTGGGGCACATCATTTCAGACCGGGGAGTATCAGTTGATCCGGGGAAGGTATCGGCGGTAAGAGAGTGGGGACAACCCACGACACCGACTGAGATTCGTAGTTTCTTGGGCCTAGCAGGATACTACAGGAGGTTTATTCGGGGTTTCTCTAAGATAGTGAGTCCTTTGACACATCTGACTCGCAAAGGTGTGCCATTCATCTGGAGCGATGCCTGTCAGTTGGCATTCGATGAGTTGAAGGAAAAGTTGACCTCAGCGCCTGTGTTAGCATTGCCTAGACCGGGAGTTGAGTATCTAGTCTACACCGATGCATCCTTACAAGGACTTGGAGGTGTACTGCAACAAGAGAGTCAGGCTATAGCTTATACTTCCCGTAAGCTTAAGCCTCAAGAGAAGAATTACTCCACCCACAACTTGGAGTTAGCGGCAATCGTATTTACTCTTCGAATTTGGATACATTATCTCCTGGGAGAGAAATTCTGTTTGTTCACGGACCACAAGTCTCTACAGTACCTCTTCACACAGAAAGAACTGAATAAGCGTTAACGTAGGTGGCTTGAATTCATGAAGCATTATCAGTTCGATATCCAATATCACCCAGGGAAGACTAACATGGTAGCAGACGCGTTGAGCCGTAGGCCAGTAGGTGAGGTGGCCGAAGTGTGGAAAGCAAAGTGGAAGGAGTTGGGACACCAGGATGCAGTGGCCCGATCATTCATGTTTGTGATGACCGTTACGCCTCAGATTGTTGTGAGAGTGATACAGGCCTAGGCAAAAGACTCGTTCTGCCAAGAGCAGATAGTTCGACTGCTAGCAGAGGGAGCCGAGTTCTATACCATTAGTTCAGATGGGGGCTTACGCTTCAATGGGAGACTGGTTGTTCCATAAGGGGAAGACTTATGGCATGAGGTAATGTCAGAGTCGCACGGTTCGCGATTCGCAGTACATCCTGGCGGGGATAAGATGTACCAGGACACGAGGCGACAGTACTGATGGAGCGGGATGAAGAGGGATATTGTCGAGTTTGTTTTTAAATGTGCCACTTGTCAGCTGGTAAAGGTGGACCATCAGAGACCGGATGGACTTCTACAACCATTAGAGGTTCCAATGTGGAATTAGGAGAGCATTTCCATGGACTTTATCACGGGATTACCTACTTCGCAGAGGGGTCACGACTCCATATAGGTAATCGTGGATAGATTGACCAAAGTTGCTCATTTCCTACCAGCCCGAACAGACTACACTACGGGACAGTATGCCCAGATTTTCATAACGGAGATAGTGAGACTTCATGGGGCACCTCTCAATATCGTGTCTGATCGAGACAAGATATTTGTTTCACGATTTTGGGAGAGTTTCCAGGAGGCCATGGGAATGGAGTTGCGACTGAGTATGGCGTACCACCCGTAGTCAGATGGTCAAACCGAGCGGACAAATAAGATGTTGGAGGATATGTTGCGTATGTGCATCCTAGACTTTGGAAGTGGTTGGGAGCAATACCTTCCACTGGTGGAGTTTGCTTACAATAACTCCTACCAGTTCACCATTGTCATGTCTCCATTCGAGGCGTTGTATGGTAGACCTTGTCGTTCTCCAGCATGTTGGTTAGAGGTGGGGGATAACAAACTCCTTGGGCAGGAAGTGATTGAGGATACTTTGGTAAGGATAGAGATGATATGGAGCCGTATTCGGGTAGCTCAGGACCGACAGAAGAGATATGCTGACGCCAAGAGGTTCTTCAGAGAGTTCCAAGTGGGGGACCAGGTGCTACTCAGAGTATCTCCGATGAAGGAGATTATGCGTTTTGGGAATAAGGAGAAACTGGCTCCTAGATATATGGGACCATTCCCTATCATCGAGCGGATTGGGCCAGTAGCGTATAGAATTGGGTTACCGGAGCACTTGCATAGGATTCATGACATGCTCCATATTTCCTCGCTAAGGAGATATCTTAGGGACGATTTGGCCCATACCCACATTGCTTTAGAGAACATCGACCTTCATCGTGATAGTTCCTACGAGGAGGGGCCGATTGCTATTCTGGACCACATCGAGAGGAAACTTAGGTCGAAAATAGTACCGTTAGTACGTGTTCATAGGCGGCATCATAATGCCAAGGAGTCCACATGGGAGCACGAGGATGAGATGCGCAAGCGTTATCCAAAGTTAATCTTGCCAGGTACTCTTTAGTTTCAAATTTCGGGACGACATTCTGTTATTAGGGGGGAAGTATGTAATACCCCGTAATTTTATTGATTTTTATTTAATGGATTAATTGAATTAAATGAGAATTTATTTGGAAATTAATACGGAATTGAATACTAGCGAGATGTCAGTTGGTATTTGAGTATGATGTTAAAATAAAATATTACTAAGAATATATGCTAACATATGAGAACTGAAAATATTAAATTTGTCCAGAGACAGAAATACGACAATTTGGGAAATTTAGCTGAGACGCGTGTGCCAGTCGCGTCACGAATGAATTTAATTAGATTAAAAATAAAATTATATTTTTATCAACCGAATGGTCATTTTGAGTACGCAAACGTGTCCGGAAGGGTCGAGATAGTCAGAAAACACTAGCCAGGGGTTTAGTTTGGGTCCCGGGGCATTTTTAGGCCAAACCGGCAACCCAGAAAGGTATTTCGGTAATTTTAAAAATTGAGGAATTAAAACCCACGAATTTCAGAGTTAAATTAGATATTATTAGAGAGTCCACTAAGTCCATTACCATCCAAAAACAAAAGAGTGGGCTACAGGGGTTTTTGAGAGAAGTTAGAGAGAGGTTAAAAGAGGTTCCAAACCAAACCATCTCCCATCACCATCATTTCGGAAGGAATTGTGACCAGAAAGAGGAGAGAATCACCCTATAATCACCGAAAACAAATCCAAAGAACAAACCTAAGGCAAGTGATTTGATGTTATTAGTTTCAATGAATATTTCCTCCATATTTAGTGTAGAAACTTTATATGCTTTGAAAGTTTTGATGAAAACCCAACGTAATTGTCATGGAACTCATAAGTTTAGATAGGGATTGCATGTAGAATGTTTATGGATGAAATTAGTAAAACAAAAAACTTAACTTTGATGATTTAAAAATGGATTAATGATGAGTATTTAAGTGAAATAAAATTCTGTGTTCATGTTCATAGGGTTTGGGGTAAAATTTGGGGATTTATGATAATTGCATGTTGATTAGGAGGATTTGACCCCAAAAATATGTTAAGAAGCAACCTAGGAGGACTTACAGTAGTTTAAAAACATTAAAACTTAATTGGGATGATCTTAGGATGGATTTAGACAAGAGGAATTGAAGAAAAACGAAGTTGGGAAATTTCTGGGCGTTCTCTGCCATCTCGTTACAAGACCAACCCAGGCCGTTCGAACGACCTCGTTCGAACGAGCTTCTAACGAGATTCCAGTACCCCTTTTAACGAGTTAGTTCCAAGCCCTTCGTTCGAACGACACTCGTTCGAACCACCTCGTTCAAACGAGATTTCAAATGAGTTGACAGAATGACCTTGTTTGGCCGATTTTAGTTCGAACTTTTCGTAGGCTTATTTAATTAAGTGTGATTCTTCCCTTGTCGATTAGTGGGCATAATTGTGAGATTGGAGTACGTTGAGGATTGAAACTTAGAATTATATAATATACCGGGTGACTTCCATGGGTTAGGTTGTAAGTACTCGAATTTGCGACGTGAGAAGTGTTGGCGATCTATATTGTATATTATCCGGGAGATTGTAAATGCACAACATTTAATGACGGTATAGGAATGTAAAATATACCTATATTAATATTATAAGATATCTAAGATGTGTGAATGCTTAGTATATGGACTTATCTGTGTATAACATACCTACCATACTTGCTATCAAGGGAGGTCGGCTTTCGATCAGGGCCATCTAATCTTTGTGTGCCTATGAGGGGGATTTAGATTGGTACGTCAAGGGCATAGGTCAGAGAATGACTTATTGGTGAGTTAATAAGTCTGATGACCATGGGAGCATAGGTATGTGCGTGACCCATGGGATGTGAACTATGTCCGCCTCCATTATGTGTGATTGTTACTTATAGAAACAGTTCCTGAGAGATTCGAAATACATGGTCCTTATGTACGTGATGTATCGAGAATTGATAGCAGAGTATGTGTGCACTGCAGTTTAGCCTAGGGGTGCCATTATTGTATATTTATGATGAGATTAATATACTAATAATTGGAATGGACTGTTTATTAAGGTGTAAGTGTGAATAATTTGTATCATTTTTGTAGAGTTAAAAATGGGAACTTCTTAGTAATTATTATAACTAGTTCTGAGAAACACACAAGAAGACTCTTAGCTTATATTAAGATATCGGGAATTGAATTCTAATTGGAAAAGTAAAGTCAGGTTATGGATTGGACTAGTTAGATAGTGGAATAACTAGAACGGGTACGGGTACGATAGGCGTGCACAATTAGTTGAGAGGTGAGGAACTCATGTGAGAGCACGCGCTATCATGTATTTTATATTCACTGTTTAATGACATTAAACACTTGCTATATTTTAAATTGTTTTCACTATCGGGCTCTGACCCGTTTGCTTTCAAATCTATTATTTTGTAAAAACCTTTTAGGTGCCCAGCCACAAGGACACCAAGCTTAGAAGTTCAATTCCAATGACGTGTTGTAGCTGCTATGGAAGTTACATGACCTTGATTATAAACGCCTCCACTTTCTACCTTGATTCCATTTCAGACTTATTTATCTGTATGTCATGTCGCCCCTTTTCTCTTAAAGACAGTTTATTTACTCAGTGTTATTTCAGTTTTGGATGTAATTAATTAGTGATTCATACTTTATATTCGGTTTTATTCAGTATTTGGATTATTCTGAGGAGTATTCCTCCAGATTCATTTTATTCCATTGATTATTCTACTGTGACTGTGATGTGGTTGTGGTGTTAGCACTTCTTAATTTAAATTGGTTGTATGTTAATCTAATTTAATAAAAATTGACAGCTCACTTTTTAAATATTAGGTGGCTAGAAATTGTTAAAATGCTTTTCGACAGTGATGCTATGAACTGAACCAACTTGACATTTTGTATTAATTTGAATAAAGGAGTAGCTACCCGGTATTCAATTAGTCGGGGTGTCATAATTTTAAGTGACTCAGATGAGAATTTAGAGGTCACAAATGATTCCAAATGGGTCGAAATAGTCGAAATAGTGTACCCCGGAGTATAGTTGGGGTCCCGGGTAAATTTTGGACTAAACCGGCACCTATTAAAGGCGTTACGGTCATTTTTCAAAAATTGGTCAAGGGACCTACGAAAATTAGAGCCATATATCTGATATTTAGAGATTGGAGTTAGGCATCATCACTAAAAATATTAGAGAGGCCGTTAGAGAAAAAAAAGAACCAATTTTCCTAAGCCAAAGGTGAGAATTTTGAAGGTGGTGAAGGCTTTATTGCACCTCAAGACAGTTGGAAAGGACGATTGGAGAAAAAACAATTAATCAACGACTAAGAACCATGAAATCAAATCAGTCAATCTAAGACAAGTGTTTATTGCAAATTGAATTGAAGTTATAATACCCATGTGTATGGGTTTCGTAAATAGATTGATTTTTAGTTCAAAACCTTTGATGAAAATAACCAATTGATTTCACGTTTGGTTAAAATTGCATGTAGTTAGGGTTTGTATCTGTAGAAGATTGTAAATTAAAAGTGTTTTTGATTAGTACTGGGGATTTAAATCTGGTTTTGAATTGAATTTAATGGATGAACACAAAACTAGATTATGAAAGAGTTTGGTGGGTTTGATTCATACTTGATTGTTTTTTGTGAAGTTTTAATGTGTTTGAAAAGATAGAAATCATCTTAACTCAGGTAGAAATTGTTAGGAACAATCGATTGTGAATTTGGTGAAGAATTTAAGAGATTTGGGTATCAAAAATGTGTAAAAACACTGCTATGAAATAGAGAACTAAGTTACAGAAAAACAGACCGGTCTGGTCCTGGGAAGCGGATCGGTCTGGCCTCAATAGAATAGCGGATCGTTCTGGTTTTAGAAAGAGAATCGGTTTGGTGCTCTAAATTTCTCAAAATTTTCCTTTTCTCTTGTATTCCTAAATGGACGCGGTGGGGGAATACTTATGTACTTGTGAAAATAATATTGGGAGATTTATTGTTTTATAGTAGGCCTACGAGGGGAGTATGACTTCGTCTTAATGAGAATTAGGATGGGAATCTGATTGGGTAAAGTAACTTGTAATGAATCTAAGAGATGGATAAAGAATTACAGTAATCTAATGAAACTATAGACATCAGTAGAGTAAAGATTGTGACTACTAAATTATTATGTAATAAGGGGTAACTAGAACCTTAGAATTTTGTGAACACCCAAATAATTACGAAAGTGAAGTAAATTCGTAAATAAATGATAAAGTATGGTGAATATTAGGGAGAAAAAATAATACATACTAGTATAAATACTTTGGTTGGGTGAATACCTATTATATAGATACTTGGGCTATAGTGATAAAGCCTTTTGATTAGTGAGTACCACTAGAAGGTGTATTGTGGAGTGAGTCTTAAGTTATTATGATTTGAATTTGGGTACTAGAGGAGGTCGTGATGTTATAGATCCTAAGTTTTAGTACCGGTCTTGCCGTAATTTTGAGGACGAAATTCCTTTATAAGGGGGGAAGTATGTAATATCCCGTATTTCTGTGTACTTTTAAATTAATTAATTCATAAATTAATTAGGAAAATACTTTTTAGTTAAATTATGTGAGTGAAGTAATAAATGTGATTTTTAAATATTAATCAAGAGGTAGATACTGATTAATATTTTGATGAAATTTACTAAGTGTGAATACTAAATACTAAATTATTATTATTATACGGCATAGCGAGTAATATGTGTGTATTCTAGTTTATCTCACTGGGAGTCACGTATAGACTATTTTGAGGTAATAAATTAGAAATATATTTTAAGTGACTCGAATGAGAATTTAGAGGTCACAAATGATTCCAAATGGGTCGAAATAGTTGGAATAGTGTACTCGGGAGTATAGTTGGGGTCCCGGGTAAATTTTGGACCAAACCGACACCTATTAAAGGGGTTACGGTCATTTTTCAAAAAGAGGTCAAGGGACCTACGAAAATTAGAGCCATATATCTGTTATTTAGAGATTGGAGTTAGGGATCATCACTAAAAATATTAGAGAGGCCGTTAGACAAAAGAGAGAACCGATTTTCCTAAGCCTAAGGAGAGAATTGTGAAGGTAGTGAAGGGTTTCTTGTACCTCAAGATAATTAGAAAGGATGATTGGAGAAGAAGCAATCAATCATCAACCAAGAACCACAAAATCAGATCAATCAATCTAAGGCAAGTGTTTATTGCAAATTGAATTGAAGTTATAATACCCATGTGTAGAGATTTCATAAATATATTATTTTTTAGTTCAAAACCTTTGATGAAAATCACCAATTGATTTCATGTTTGGGTAAAATGGCATGTAGTTAGGGTTTATATATGTAAAAGATTATAAATCAGAAGAGTTTTGATTCTTACAACGGATTTAAATCTCGATTTTGAATGGAATTTAATGGATGAACACAAAACTAGATTATGAAAGAGTTTTGGGGGTTTGATTCATTCTTGATTATTTTTTATGAAGTTTTAATGTGTTTGCAACGTTAGAAATCATCTTAACTCAGCTAAAATAGTTAGGAACAATCGATTATGAATTTGGTGAAAAATTTATGAGATTTGGGTATAAAAGAGGTGTAAAAACACTGTTATGAAACAGAGAACTAAGTTGCAGAAAAATGGACTAGTTTGGTCCTGGGAAACGAATCGGTCCGACATTAACACAATAGCGGACCAATCCGGTCCTGGGAAGCGGATCAGTTCGTTGCTCTGAATTTATAAAATATTCCTTTTTCTCTTGTATTCCTAAATGGACGTGGTGGGGGAATACTTATGCACTTGTGAAAATAATATTGGGAGATTTATTGTTTTATAGTAGGCCTACGAGGGGAGTACGACTTCGTCTTAAAGAGAGAATTAAGACGGGAATGGGATTAGGTAAAGGAACTCGTAATGAATCTAAGAGATGGATAAAGAATTACAGTAATCTAATGAAACTATAGACATCAGTAGAGTAAAGATTGTGACTACTGAATTACTATGTAACAAGTGGTAAATAGAACCTTAGAGTTTTGTGAACACCCAAATAATTACGAAAGTGAAGTAAATTCGTAAATAAATGATAAAGTACGGTGAATATTAGGGAGAAAAAATATTACGTACTAGTATAAATAATTTGGTTGTGTGAATACCTATTATATTGATACTTGGGCTATAGCGATTAAGCCTTTTGATAGGTGAGTACCACTAGAAGGTGTATTGTGGAGTGAGTCTTAAGTTATTATAATTTGAATTTGGGTACTAGAGGAGGTCGTGATGTTATAGATCCTAAGTTTTAGTACCAGTCTTGCCATAATTTCGAGGACGAAATTCCTTTATAAGGGGGGAAGTATGTAATACCCCGTATTTCTGTGTACTTTTAAATTAATTAATTCGTAAATTAACTGGGAAAATACGTTTAGTTAAATTATGTGAGTGAAGTAATAAATGTGATTTTTAAATATTAATCGAGAGGTAGATACTGATTAATATTTTGATGAAATTTACTAACTGTGAATACTAAATAATAAATGATCATTATTAAACGTCATAGCGAGTGATATGTGTGTATTCTAGTATATCTCACCGGGAGTCACGTATAGACTATTTTGAGGTGATAAATGAGAAATATATTTTAAGTGACTCGGATGAGAATTTAGAGGTCACAAATGATTCCAAATGGGTCGAAATAGTCGGAATAGTGTACTCGGGAGTATAGTTGGGGTCCCGGGTAAATTTTGGACCAAATCGGAACCTATTAAAGGAATTACGGTCATTTTTCAAAAAGAGGTCAAGGGACCTACGGAAATTAGAGCCATATATCTGATATGTAGAGATTGGAGTGAGGGCTCATCAATAAAAATATTAGAGAGGACATTAGAGAAAAGAGATAACCAATTTTCCTAAGCCTAAGGAGAGAATTGTGAAGGTGGTGAAGGGTTTCTTGTACCTCAAGACAATTAGAAAGGAAGATTGGATAAGAAGCAATCAATCATCAACCAAGAACCACAAAATCAGATCAATCAATCTAAGGCAAGTGTTTATTGCAAATTGAATTGAAGTTATAATACCCATGTGTAGGGATTTCATAAATAGATTATTTTTTAGTTCAAAATCCTTGATGAAAATCACCAATTGATTTCATGTTTGGGTAAAATTGCATGTAGTTAGGGTTTATATCTGTAAAATATTATAAATTATAAGAGTTTTGATTTTTACAACGGATTTAAATCCGGGTTTTGAATGGAATTTAATGGATGAACACAAAACTAGATTATGAAAGAGTTTTGAGGGTTTGATTCATTCTTGATTATTTTCGATGAAGTTTTAATGTGTTTGAAACATTAGAAATCATCTTAACTCAGGTAAAAATAGTTAGGAACAATCGATTATGAATTTGGTGAAGAATTTATGATATTTGGGAATAAAAAAGGTGTAAAAACACTGTAGCGAAACAGAGAACTAAGTTGCAGAAAAATGGACCAGTCCGGTCCTGGGATGCGGATCAGTCTGGTATTAACACAATAGCGGACTAGTCCGATCCTGGGAAGCCGATCGATTCGGTGCTCTGAATTTCTAAAATTTTCCTTTTTCTCTTGAATTCCTAAATGGACGTGGTGGGGGAATACTTATGCACTTGTGAAAATAATATTGGGAGATTTATTATTTTATAGTAGGCCTACGAGGGGAGTACGAATTCGTCTTAAAGAGAGAATTAAGACGGGAATGGGATTGGGTAAAGGAACTTGTAATGAATCTAAGTGATGGATAAATAATTACAGTAATCTAATGAAACTATAGACATCAGTAGAGTAAAGATTGTGACTACTGAATTATTATGTAACAAGGGGTAAATAGAACCCTAGAGTTTTGTGAACACCCAAATAATTACGAAAGTGAAGTAAATTCGTGAATAAATGATAAAGTACGGTGGATATTAGGGAGAAAAAATATTACGTAGTAGTTTAAATAAGTTGGTTGTGTGAATACTTATTATATTGATACTTAGGCTGTGTGGATACTTAAAGTATGCTTAATTCGGGCTTGGGGTAGATGATTATCCGGACCAATACATAGAAGCTCGATTTGGTATTGCTTATTAACGAGACCAAATAAAAGATAAATGATATTAGGGTCGAGGAGTATCCGGACCAATATACATACGCATAACATTTACTTTGGGATCAAGGGATATCCGGACTAATGTAAATAATAGGATGATTGGGGTCGATGATTATCCCGACCCATATCCTAAGTATATATTGTGTGTGAAATATATACTTCATGATATTCTACTTATGTGCGAAAGTGGACTTGTAGATGATACATATATATATATATATATATATATATATATATATATATATATATATATATATATATATATATATATATATATATATATATATATATATATTTATATTTATATAAGTTGTGAAACTTAATTATGGAAGTCGAACTATAAATCTGAAATGCTTTATGAATTAAGTAGCGAGGCTTGATTATGATGATTAAACATAACACATGTGAATGTTATATGAAAACTGAAATATGCAAGAATGTTAATAATGAAGTGTGCTCTATGGGAAGGATGGGAGAGTAGACCATGGATAAGATCGGTTATATACTTTAGTCGAGATATCTTGGGTACGACATCTAGGTGGGCTAAGTATAGGACGTTAGGTGTGAACACTAGATAAGGGGTGAGGAGAATCAAGGGAGTGTGCGTGTACCTAACATGTATAATCAATAACCGATTTTAATTGCGATAAATTACTTGTTAAATGTTTTTAAAATATTTTGAGTACTAACTCTTGCTATAAAAATGTTATCAAAACCTTTTAGGTGTCCATCCACAAGTGCGCCATACTTGATTTCATTCGAGGGATTTGGAGCTGTAGCACTGTGGATGCTGATAGGATTATTGAGTAACCGACTCTTTCATTCAGATCTAGCATAGCATCTCATTTTTGTTTTTCATATGTAGAAATGTTGTCACTTGACTCCATTATAGTTCCAGTTTTGTATCCGTTTTACGTAGTAGTTGGATTGTGGATTATTGCTTGGCTGTGATTTTTAACCGACAGATTATTTTGCATGTCTTAGTTGCTTTTACATATTAGTGATGGTTTTGATTCTAGCGTCTTGTGTATGTTGTTTTAGTTTCAAAATATCCTTTTATCTTAATTATTTGAAAGATGAAATTTGACACCGGTTTAATTGACTTAGGTGGTTAGTAATTAATTTATTTTTCGACAGTGATGCTAAGAATGAACCATATGAGAAACCTATTTTAATTTGATAAAGGCCTGATCACCCGATATTTAATTAGAAAGGGTGTCACATCTCGTACCAATCTAAATAAAAAAATGAATTTAAAACTAAATGAAACAGTTCTACGACTTCTATCTTAGCCCTCGCTCGATTTCCCATGTAGAGAAGTGGTTCATTTTGGTTTGGTCTGAAGGTTGAAAGGAATCCCATCATCGAATTGGAAATATGACATATAGAACTAGAATCAATCCACGAAGTATTAGAAGAAACATTATTAAGATTTGATTTGTAACATATAAAATCCACAGGCTTACCCTTTTTTTTGAACCATGCCTAGCGTTTTTGACAATCTTTCTGGAAATGGACCTTCTTTTTACAGAAGTGACACTTGTCATTCTCTTCTTTCTTACCAGTAGATGATGAAGGTCCTGCTTAAGGAGATGGAACCTTTCTAGTCTTCTGTGACAACCCGACTATTTAAATACCAAGTGATCAATCCTTTATAAAAATAAAAGAGGAATCTCATTTGGCTCATTCCTAGCATCACTTTCAAAAACTTTTTAAATTACTAACCATTTATGTTTTAAATAAATCGGTGTCAAATTTTATCTTTCATTAAAAAAAACATACAGCAATAATTATAATTACCAAACTATCCATGCATTAATAATCTAAATCCATCACAAGATAAATAACTTAAATAAATAACATCGAAAAATCATCGGTTCCCAAGTCTAATATAAAATCCAACGAAATAATAAAACTGAGTACACAGTCTGACTGATATAAAATTAATAGCTGAAGGGGAAAGACGCCTAGATGAAAAGATGAATAATAGATCCTACTCTAGGAATGAACATCAAAACGCGAAGCCACAAAATTTTAAACTTAAGTTTCCAAATGCGGAACAGGATGGTCACACAAACTTTTAAACTATAATTTCTTTTTCAAATTCACAATTAAATATCTGAAATTTTAATTTCTCCAAATTAAAATTAAACTAAGACAAATAAGTGAATTTTACATTTGACACAAAGTTAACTTAACCCAAGGCTTGAAAGTAACCTAACAATGATTTATTCTAATTTTCAATATAGGCCAAACCAAATTTTATCAAATTAAATTATGAACTTGAATTAAATTAAACTTTAAATTATTACCCAATTAGCATCTAATTAAACAAGTATGAGATTAAACCCAATTTTATCTCATTTTACCTAAAAATGCAGTTAAGTGTATTTTTGCAAGATAAAATAAACAACATCACACAACGCCGCAATGTACGAGGAAAATCCAAATGGAAAAAACCTCGGATGGCACTGCCTAACAAATCCACTAGGTACGGCATGCTTACAAAGACAACGTCAAGAAGACTTATAACTCTCAACTCGACTCCTTCTATCCCCGATGTTTCCTTCTCTCTTCAACCTATGACTTGTAGGCAACTATGGAGTCCACCAATGGAGGCACAACAACCATCACCCACACATGGTGCCTTTCACCATGTGAGAAATCCGCAACGCAAAACAATCTTCCTTTTGGGGTAAAGAAGAAACCCAAATAATCTTCTTCAAATAATTGAGAAGAAAACATGTGCCAAACGATCTCCAAGCAATATATATATATATATATATATATATATGAGAGGGGGGTGTTTTACTGTTCCAAAAATTCTACGGTTGAGATCAAATTTTTTTGGGCAATCTAATGGTTTGGGATTGTGCCATGCCAGATTGTACCCATTGTGACATGGCACTTGGAAAAAAAAACCTCCCATTCTCTATTAAATCCCGTTCCTCAACATCCCCCACAAAAAACCCCACTTCATTTTCATCTCTACACTCCCACAAACCTTACCTTTTCCCTCTGCAGCCGTCAACCCCCCCCCCCCCCAATCTCCCTCCACGCTCACGCACTCTCCCTCTCCGGTCTCCCCCTCCCCCTTCAGGTAATATCTCTCCCCCTCCCCCTACTCCTCCTCCCCCACTCACGCACACATCTCACACACCCACACCCACACGCCCTCCTCCTGCACGCACACCCCCTCCCCCTGCACGCACACACCGCCCCCGCCCCTGCCCCCACTCCCCGCCGCCGTCCTCTCCCTCTGCACACACACACACACACACACACACACACACACACTCACATATCACCCACACACACACAGATCACCCACACGTGCACACACACACACACACAAATAACTCACACACACAGATCTAATAATATTTATATTTTGTTCACTTTCAGGTTTAATTTTGTGAGACTCCGACGGCTCTACCACGACCACGACGATCCGCCGCTACCGCTCCACCAGATTTGGTATTTTTTTCTTTCTATTTTCAGTTTTGTAACTTAAATCTGTTAAAAAAATTAGATTTGGCTCTACTAATTTATTTTCGTTTTGGTTTTTTTTTGCATAAGATTGATTTGGATATTATTGTTTGTGTTATTTTTCAGGTTCAAATTTTTTTTTGATAAATAATATTTAGATTTTGTTATTTTTTAGGTTCAATTTTTTTTTTGAATTTTTGTAACGTAGATCTGTTAAAGAAATTAGATTTGGATCTCTACTATTTTCTATTTTCCTTTTTGATAAATAATATTTGGATTTTGCTATTTTTCACGTTCAATTTTTTTATCAATATGTGAGACTCCGACGGCTCTACCACGACCACGACGATCCGCCACTACCGCTCCACCAGATTTGGTATTTTTTTTTCTATTTTCAGTTTTGTAACCTAAATCTGTTAAAAAGTTAGATTTGGCTCTACTAATTTATTTTGGTTTGGGTTTTTTTGCATAAGATTGATTTGGATTTTGTTGTTTGTGTTCTTTTTCAGGTTCAATTTTTTTTTGAATTTTTGTAACTTAGATCTGTTAAAGAAATTAGATTTGGATCTCTACTATTTTCTATTTTCATTTTTGATAATAATATTTGGATTTTGTTATTTTTCAGGTTCAATTTTTTTTATCAATATGTGAGACTCCGACGGCTCTACCACGACCACGACGATCCTCCACTACCGCTCCACCAGATTTGGTATTTTTTTTTTCTATTTTCAGTTTTGTAACTTAAATCTGTTAAAAAAATTAGATTTGGCTCAACTAATTTATTTTGGTTTTGGTTTTTTTTTTTGCATAAGATTGATTTGGATTTTGTTGTTTGTGTTCTTTTTCAGGTTCAAATTTTTTTTTTGATAAATAATATTTGGATTTTGTTATTTTTCAGGTTCAATTCTTTTTGAATTTTTATGTTCTAATTTAATTTATTTGGCGTGTATTTATTTATTGTCTTGGGTTCATACAATGGCCTTTAGTGGATAATATACCTTTGTTGGTTCTATTGGTAGATTTTTAGTGGTTTTCATTTGGCTTGAACCATCGCAGCGACATTAGAAGTGGTGATCCCCTAGCCACATGTTGTGTTTACAATTATGATGGCATTTCGTTAGTGACACGGTGTGCTAGCGACATAATTAATAATTAACTTTCTTTATATAATATTTTACTAGCTTTTTCAATTTACTAACTATATTTTCTTTTTTTGTATCAGGTCGCATTTGGAAAAGAACGAACAATAACTATAGTGGAACATAATTATTTGGGCTTCCATTGGTATATATTTATTTTTTTAAGATGTTTGTTTCATTGAAGCTTTTGTTAGGCGAATTTGTTTTTTTAATATTGTTGGATTTGTCGTTATCCCTTGAAAAGGGTGGATAGTCCAATAAACAAAGGAGACTCTGTCCATTTTTTTTAAAACTTTGACACTTAATTTCTATCAATTAATTCCAACAGCGTGACATGGTACAGCTGATTCTCTTTCTCTTCATCTCTTTAGGGTGGGGAGGGAGTACACTTGCTAATTTGAAGATTTTTTTCTTCCTACTACAGGTTTGCAGATTTTTCCCCCTATCCAATTTTAAGTTCAAAGATTGTGGTGTGGGACATTTATTTATCCGTTCTTTTACAATTACTTTAGTTTATAATTTTCACTATTGTTAATTATGTTGGCATGTCTCTTTATTTATTTCAGAGCAAGCATTACAAATGCAAATGTGGTATGACATAAGTCTGATACATATTTCTCACATTAACTTTTTTATTTATAGTTATTTATTCTTATCAATCAAATTCTTGCTTTGTATATCAACTCGAGTTGGAGAGTTTTGAGGTCGTGGGTTGAACAAAAAAGTGGCAGGAGTTCGAGATGGAGGTGCTGCATGGCCTCGCTGTTCCATGTTTTTTTCCGAAAAGAGGGTTACTTCTTTTTTGGTAATTGTATTTCAAATTGTTGGACACAATAAACTATGCTTTCATCATTTTTAGTATGCATAGTTGTGTATAATTACATTATAACTTTGTGTAATTTGCGTTAAAGAATTTGTTGGATGAATTTGGGCTCTTTGTATATTGTTTGATTGGTTGTTATCCCTTAAAGAGGACGGATAGTTCAATAAATAAAGGAGGTTATGTTCAATTTTTTTTTAAAAAATTGATACTTTTTTTTAAAAATTTCATGTTATATGTGAACCTGTTTGATGAATTTAGATTATTTCAATATTGTTGGACTATGTGTTTTTTTGTTAAACGGGGTGGATAGTCCTACGAACATAGGAAATTATGGCTAATTTTTTTAAAATTACACTTTATTTTGTTGGGGAACGATTTTTTTTTCATTTTGCAATTACGTACCTTGAAAATTTTCGTCGTTTTTCAATTACGTACTTTTGAAATTTTTGTTGTTTTTCGATTATGTACTTTCGAAATTTTCGCCGTGCCTTCAGGCACGGACATTTCGCTAGGTAGGATTATACCCATTTTGACGTGGCAAATGAGATATATATATATCTATATTATATGAGAGGGGGGTGTTTTACTGTTCCAAAAATCAACGGTTGAGAACGAATTTTTTGAAGCAATCTAAGGGTCTGAGATTTTGCCACGTAGAATTATACCCATTGTGACGTGGCAAATGAGATAAATTATCCTTCCAAACCCATTGCCCTCCCCGACATATCATTCTCTGCCCCTCTCCCTCTCACGAACATCTCTCCAAACCCTACCCCTCTCTCCATCTCACGAACCATCCCTCCAGCCGCCGGCCAGCCCCGCCTCACCTCTCGCAGCCCCACCTCGCGCAGCTCTGCCCCACCCCCAACGCTGCCCTGCCCCGCCCCGCCCCTTCCTTCTATCGTCTTCGTGCTTCCACGCTCATAGGTAATATATGTTTCTTCTACACACACACACAAACTCGCACCTTATCTCCCCCCTTATCTGATGGTTCGATTTTTTAAACACCCAATTGATGCTGCGATTTTCTTCAGATTTTTTTTCCTATAGATATTTCAATGATTCAAGAGAAAATTTTTCGTCTTCAATGATTCAAGGTGAGATTTCTAAATTTCTGATCGTTTTTTTCATTCAGATTTGTCAATGATTCAAGGGTTTTCTGATTTGGGGGTTTTCTTGAATTTAGGGTTTCAAAATCTGATTTGGGGGTTTTCTAGATCAAATTAGAGGCAATTTTTTTTCATTCATATCTGTCAATGAATTTGTGATATTCTTGAATTTAGGGTTTCAAAATTTGATTTAGGGGTTTTCTAGATCAAATTAGTGGCATTTTTTTTTCATTCAGACCTGTCAATGATTCAAGGGTTTTCTGATTTGGGGGTTTTCTGTCCTTTTTTTAGAAATCTGGGTTACACCCACTGAGATTTTGGGAGTGTTTTTTTACTTTTTCAATAGTGTATGGGTTGGGTTATTCAGAGCTTACTTCCAATACTGTGAGTGTTTTTTTATTTGAATGATTTTTGTTAGTTTCTACTTTTGCTTTTATAATTTTCGAATTTAGTGTTCTTGAAGATTTTTTTCCACATGTTATATTCCATATGCTTGACAAAATAATAAACGAATTTTTTTGGGGGAACCTTTTAGAAAATATATGATTTGATGATACCATGTTCTCTTTGAATCTTGAAGATTTTTTTTTCACATGTTATATTCCATATGCTTGACAAAATAATCAACTGATTTTTTTTGGGAAACCTTTTAGAAAATATATGATTTGATACCATGTTATCTTTGAATGTTTAATGGCATAAAAATTTATTATATGGATATCTATGTATGCTTACATGTATAAAAGTTTCCATACAAAAAGTTATATGCATATTTATAGATAAGATGACATTGTTGGATTCCTTCTATTTCTTTTGTTTTACAGGAAACAATCCAATGAAAGGTGTTTTGGGGGATAATAATTCCAAAAAGAACCACGTCGTGAAACTAATGACATAGTCTAAGTTTTTGAGTGATTTGCAGATGCTTAAGTGTGTTTCTTCATTAATTTTTAGTTCGGGGTTATGTGCAGATGCTTATGTGTGTTATATTTTGATTCCATCTTTATGTTATTGAATATCGTGGATCTTTCACTTTGTTCTTGGTAATAGCTGTAGATTTGGGCTATAATAAATTAGAGTAATGGAGATCTTTACCTCGAGAATTGTGTGATTTCACATTTTCGTAGTTTCATAATAGGTGTTCGATAAAATTCTTAACCTAGGTATTTCACATTTTATAGGGATATTTTGACCTAGGTATTTCACATTTTATAGGGCTATTTTGGCCTAGGTATTTCACATTTTATAGGGCTATTTTGACTGTTTTGCTCATTTTGACTGTGCACTAAGTACATTTTCTCTCAATCGACAAGTGTTTAAGATTTTAAACACCTCCATTGTGTTATCAGGTTTGTTGGGTGTCAAACTATAATAACTCAAGTTAAACACCTCCATCTTATTTCATGGTTCATAACCTCATATTTCTTTTCATTTGTTTGTCCATTAAATGTCCATTAAATGTTCAAGACAAAGGCAATGTCCATTAAATGTTGAAATGTCTTGAAATTTGCAGGCATTGGAAAATAGGATTTGAAATGTATGCATAATATTATTTTCCAATTCATATTGGATTATGCCGCAATTCAACTCACTTTTGGAACGAACACACATGTGTGCCAAAATTATCTTGCATAATCAGGTAGGACCTGGGCAAGATGGGCGGACTTGGAGTCAGAATGAATTGGGTTACAATTTTCGGAGGTGGGTCTTAACAACTGACCCTACTTTATGTCACACGCAACCATGGTACATACCTGCTGCTGTTATGGGACAAACTGCACTACTACGAGGCTGTGAATCAAGATATATCTCAAAGGAATAAGGAAGTTATAGGTGAGATGCCTCTGTCATCTAACATTTATAGTTTTCAATTTATAACATTAATAGTTTTCAATTTATCTAACATTTATAGTTTTCGGAGGGTTTATAGGTCTTAATGGATTGGTTTACTAGGTTTTATATTAATTAGATTGTAGACATTTTTAAAAAATTTAAAAGTATAAAAAACCCAATCATTGCATTTATTATATTTGTTTGTAGGCACGTCCCCTATCTACAAAAACCACCTTGGCAGTAATGCCAATAAGCAGCCCTGCCTACCGCTTTATGCATATATTCAAGCTGCATATATGCAGATATATGCATATATGCAGATAACCTGCATATATACAGATATCTGCATATATGCAACTTGCATATATGTAGAAGTTTCCCCCTTTATTCTCGACATCCGATATAGACTAGAGATATTCAATTTATAATATTGAGCGAGTCAATGCATCATGATTATAATTTATAATATTGAGTGAGAACTTAAAATCAATGATATAAACTAGAGATATTCATGTTACACATAATAACCTGTTGTACTGTAGATGTAATTTACCTATTATTTTTTAACTTAAAGTTTTGTTTTTAATTGACAAAAATTTTTGTATTTTGTTGTTTATAGAGGGCACCATTGGTTGAGGCCAAGCTCCCAGCATAGAAGACCTTATGTGATGAATGTCACCCAATTTCC